>CAUYRH010012632.1:0-25411 GCA_963574655.1 Perodicticus potto | reverse complement strand
AGCTGGGACTACAGGCACCCGCCACAATGCCTGGCCATTTTTTGGTTGCAGCCATCATTGTTGTTTGGCGGGCCAGGCTGGATTCGAACCCGCCAGCTTAGGTGTACGTGGCTGGCGCCTTAGCCCGCTGAGCCACAGGCGCCGAGCCTCCCTGCTCATTTTTATATAGAGGAAGAAAGTTTACCCTGGGTCTGTGGTGGGAATAGGGCCCCACACTCAGGCATCATCCAGTGTGTGCATTCATGACTCCCATTCTCCTCTGGAGAGTGTACTGATAGGACGGACCACCTGGTTTATCTCAGTTTTCCTGGGTCTCAATGAAATATGTAGAATAGGGCCAGGCGTGGTGGCTCACACCTGTGATCCTAGCACTGTGGGAGGCCAAGGCAGGTGGATTGCCTGAGCTCAGGAGTTCGAGACCAGCCTGAGCCAGAGTGAGACACCCTCCGATCCCCCTACCCCTGTCTCTAAAAATAGCTGGGCATTGTGGTGGGCACCTATAGTCCCAGCTACTTGGGAGGCTGAGGCAAGAGTTTGAACCTAAGAGTTTGAGGTTGCTGTGAGCTGTGATGCCACAGCACTCTACTGATGGCAACAAAGTGTATATATATAGCCAGAGTCTAAATGATTGAAGTGTGTATATATATATGTGTGTGTATAGAAATAATCAAATATAGAAATTACTATTTTATCTATCAATTAGCAAATTTAACAAAATGATAATATTGAATGTAAGTGTGATAAAATAGGCCCTTTAATACATTAGTTATCGGAAATATGAGATGGGGAATTAATGAGATTTATGGGAAAAAACTGACACTTTTTATCAAAGTCCTCACAAACATTTATACAGTTTAACCCAGTGATCCCAGTGCTTGGGATCCACCTAAAGAAAGTAGAACAGGATCTGTGTAGAAGGAAATCAACAGTGCTGTCCATCATTTTGAAAACAAATTACATATTCAATAATAGAGGAATAGTCTATGGATTTGTTGTGCCTCTACTAACGCAGTCATTAAAAATCTTACATAATGCTAAAGGGAAAAGACAGTCCCCAAGCAAGTGCACATCACTTGCCTCAAACAGAAGAGCCTTTCCAACACTCCTGTCATTTTATATATTACAATTTTTTAATTATAGTTACAATTTTTTAAGTATGCCTGTTGTATTTTATATCGATTATATTTCTTGTTGATACTCACACAGTCATGCACGGCATAATGATATTTCAGTGAACAGTGAACCACATATACAATGGTGATCCCAAAAGATTCTGTGTAATAGCATATTTTACTGTACCTTTTCTAGGTTTAGATATGTTTAGACGCACAAACCATTGCCCTGCAGTTGTCTTCAGTACTCAGTACAGTAATATGTTGCACGGGTTTGTAGCACAGGAGCAAGAGACTGCCTGTTTTTTACAGCCCTGGTGTGGAACAGGTTCTGCATCCGGGTCTGTGTAGGTACAATCTGTGATCACACAATGATGAACGTGCCTGACCACACATTTCTCAAAATAAATCCCCATCATTTAGAGGTGCATGCTTGTGTACTAAATATAATTGTATAAGCATCATTCATTACAATTATGTTGACATTTGATATTTTATGTTGACTACATTATATTGTATTTTCTCGTGATAGAAAAAAGACCAGAAAGATATAAATGTTAATAGCATTTATTACTCAATATCGGTAGTATATTTATTTCGTTCTTAACATATTTTCTATAATGATGTATATGATGTTTTACATGTCCGTATATTATTACACACCCATGTATTATTTTATTCAGAAAATATATTCTTTTTAAATTGAAATGTGTTATTTCTAGTTCCATTATTAGCCAACACTAGGAAGTATACCATATATACGCAAAAGGACTTTAGCTAATTTCTAGACACAGAGAGCAGTAATGCCAGGAATAGGGCGTTTCTGTGCTGGAGCCCGGGCGGCACGGTGCGCAGTGCTTTCCTTGCAAGTGTGTCCAGCACCAGCTGTGCCTGAGTAGCCGCCGGTTGTGAGCAGGTGCGGGGGTTAGAAGGCGCATTCAGGAGGGGGCAATAGTAGCAGCTCATCACCTGGCTGAAATCAAAGGGCCTTTCCAACACATGTGTCCAAACACAGAAAATGGGCATCACGTACAAGGGACAGTGTATTCAATGACAGTTTATTTTGTTCTCTAGAGTATGGACTTCACTAACAGGGAACATTCCAGGCATACATCTATTAACAAACTGGAATATGAGAATGAAAGGCTCCGAAATGATCTTGCAAAACTTCATATCAGTGCTAAATCCGCATGGGCTAACCAAAATACCTATGACGAAGCCGGAAGCTACGCCTACCCAAGCCAAATGAAAATGGAAAAAAATGAAGATAGGTATGTGATTCCATTATACAAGGATATGACGTTTAAAAACATGTAATTGAAGTTTATTTTTAAAGAATTTGAATCATAATTTTATATGCTTTCTCTTTACTTGTTTAAAATTGATCTTATAATGAATTTAAGTAGGCCAGACATACTGTTTTATAAGAAATTGTATTGTCAATGGCCTTCAAAAAATTATAGTGAAATGGGCAGAGTGCGATAGTGGATGTTTGTTTGTTAGCCACTTCCGACCATTATTCTTGGAAGCTGATAAGGTGTCTAGAATACACAGACAAGAAATCTTCTCTTACCCTCACCTCTGAGATACACCTTCTGGTCTATTTTCCAGGTAAAAAGAAGTATATGGAAAACAAATATCTCCTATTCACATTATTCAAATGCTTTTTAAAATTTAAATATATCAGCCATAAAAATAGGCTAATTTAGTCAATTTTTAAAAAAGATTATGGACACAAAACTGTCTCTGAAGGTCTTTCACTGTTTTTCCAAAGTTGGAAAATGCTTAACGAAATAAGCAAATTTCTTTTCTACAGGCTTCGTCAGGGCCATTAACATGTTAATTTACACTGTGAGTTTCCATGAGGAGTTATGGTCTGAAGCCTTCCCCAAAGTTATCTGACAGCAGATTTATTAACGTGCCATAGTGCTTAGAAAATTAGTAGGTCCAAACTCAAGTTCATTACATTTGCTCAGAAGCTCACAATACTTAGAATGAAAAACCTTACATTTTGCTTTCATGTAAAGAATTAGTATTTACAGTCTTGGAAAATTTGCTTCCTCTTTGTCACCCTCTGTTCTCCACCAGACAAATGGGTAATCACTGTAGGATTTTATTGAGGATTATAGGAGAAAATCCATGTGAAACATATAGTTTCATAAATGTTAGCCATTATTACTATCAAAATTGCTAGTATTTATAATAATATTAATGTTTTTCCACAATTTACAGTGCCTAAAAAGTATATTCTGGTGAATAGACAAATGGTTGAATCTGACATTTCCCCAAAGATAATTCTGCTAGGGAGGAGCGATGCCAGGCCCATCTTTGCAACTAAGCATGCCCAGTTCTACAGATAAATCCATAAGTTCATGGAAAGTATTTAAAAATATGTCTGTTCAGCATTCTTGTGGGTGTAGTACGGCTCCCTCCTATTTTCACCACCTCAGCCCTGTATCCATTAGAAAGATGTATTCTAGTCCCAGGCAAGAAGGGCCGAATTAATAACCCGCGTCAGGTGGCTCAGTAAGACGATGGTGGCCAGGCTGGCAGCGTGAGGAGCGAGCACGGGGAGGCTGGGAGGGGTCCTTGGGCCGCACAGTTCCCCAGTGAATGCGCCCACAGGAAGATCTGTCCGAGGAGATCTAATCTTGATTTGGGTGGAAGAATTCATTTTCTAATAGAGAGTAAATCAACACTTTACAAAGTGATTTCCTACTACACGGATCCAGTTCTCCACAGGTGAACCCGTGACTCCCACATGCCGCACGGTTTCCTCGCTGTAGAAAGAAGAGCAGGGCCCTGAGGATACTTGAAAGCGTCTTCCTGCCCTGTCACTGGTCACCGGCTGAGCCCCCGCTGGGCACAGAATACTGTGTCCTATCCTGGCCTGTTGGTAATAACTTTAAAGCCTTAGATGAAAGCACCAAGTGTTGCTATTTATACAATAAGACAGTTACTCTGCCTTTTATTATTTCTAAAAAGTATTTTTATTGTTGGGATTGCCCCTTTTCCTCTTTGTTAGGCAGTGCAGAAAGTGTTAAAAGTGTCTCACAGAAACAAGACGGTAGGAGACAGGCAAAGCGCTCAGCGGGGACGGTCTTAACAAGCAGTTGGGACTGATTCCCGCTCCAGAGCCTTGCGCCCTGCCAGTTTCATTTGTTGGAAGTTTCATTAAATTTGTTTTAATGCCTTGTCTGATTTCAGTGTTCTCCAGTGACCTGGTTTTTAAAAGAAACATCATTTCAAATGTTCTGAATAAATGATTGTCATGTAGGCCCCACCATGGGGAAGAGTTGTTGAGAAGCGAGGACGCTGCACTCCCCCCTGGAGACTGTAGAGCAGATATCTCTCTATTAATCTTCTTCCCTCACAGCACAGCTCGGTGAAGTCCAATAGTAAAAGCAGTATGTGCATATATTTATTAAGCATAAATTAATTTGAAAAATACAAGGCATCTTTACATACCAGTGTTTAATGCAACGAGGTCTTATTTAACTATTTTAGGAAGGAAAAAGCTTTTAGGTAAAGATAGATGAAGGTAATGGTCCACAAAATTTGGGAGTCCAGAATTTAATTTGAAGACAATTCTTGCTTTTAACTGAGGGAGATCTTTGTAATACATTATTAACATAATCTTTCATTCACTCTGAAGAAACTCAATTTTGTTGTTTTTCACTCCTGTTCACTCTGTTGAAAGTGGTAAGTTTTGAATGCTTACTTAAAACGTGAAGCATTTTAGCATGTTGTATAGCATTTGCCATCCAATATGATAGTTATTCATATATAAAAAATATGAATGAGGTATAATTAAATTTGCTGAGGATGTTTTAAATATTGTCTTCAAGAATTAAGAGTTTTGAAGTTTTAGGATAACTTACAAGCTAATTTATAATAGTGCCATCCACAGCTATTAATATGTAACTAATCTTAATGACAAATCAATTTTGTAATAAATGGAGTTTTATCGTATATAAGTAAGATATATACTTAAAAGTTAATTTGTTTTAAAAGTTGTATCATGTGCTAGACAGATTCTAGCAATCATAAAAGTTAGTCATTAAAACGGCTTCAAATGTAGCAAACATGTATTTCAAGAGTGTCTAATACTAAAAAACCTTGGAGTCACCAGGTTTGTTACAACCACTCATACGATCCCTTGTCAAGGCATCAATAGTCATTCAGAAGCCAAAATTGAGTTGAGAAAGTTTCTACCATTGCTCAAGGAGAAGCTAAAGGTAGCAGGTTGATCACGTCTACACCAGGAAACAATAAGCAGTTCACAGAACAGGGAATTTACTGGGAGAAGGTACGTTAGTCAGTTTGTCCCTGTTCCACACCAAGGACATTATCTGGTGGTCTAGGGGAAATTTAATGGAGGGACAGGACCGGATGTACATATCAGATAAAGCTGAAAACCGTGGAAAGTTGACTCAAGTCTCAAGCGGACAGGATTCTGCTTCCCAACAAAGCAACCAGGTCCATCTCTGCTGCAAAATTAAGCATTGGCCTTGGGATGGGGCCTGTGCAAAAGCTAACTGAACATATCAACTTGTGAAAGGGTATTCAGAGCCTTCTAAAATAATTTTTAAGATAGCTTTTACATTGATATATGTAGCATTTTATGCAAGGTGATTTTATGAAGTATTTGAATAGCTATATTCTGGAAGAAGAACTTGTCAGATATAAAGATGATTTAAAACAAAAGTACCTTACTTCAAAATGGAGTCTTCCCTTTCAATCTCTACATTTTATTGATCATATAATAAAAAGAATGTTCCTATATAAATTTTAGTAATATCATAAAACTGTATCTATACATCCAAAGCAAAATGGATAATTAAAATAATTATTTAGGTCATTTCAGACAGATAATACTTTGCCTGAAATCTCTGTATAACTGAGATTATAGAGAGACATCTATTCTTGAATTGCTTCTATAATTATCTTAATTCTTTTCCACTGTGCTTTGAAGTATCAATAGTAGCCTCACTCAAATTAAAAGGTTCAGCTAAAGATTATATGCAGATGAGCTGTGCAATTGTTATAATTCTATTTGAATTGCAAGATGTTTCATCTTATTGTGCACATCAGAAACCATGTTATTTTCAATTTAATTTACTGTTCTGTTTCCATGGTAATTATGGTTTGGGAGAATGGGGGAAAAATAAAAAGATGTATTTCAAGATAAATAAAAATGGAAAACAGGTTGTGTTTGTTTTTATGTACTAATTTACAGATGCTTCACTTAACTTTTACTACTATTTGTATGCATAGTTTGAAAATGTGTGCATAAGAAATAAGTCATATAAATTAGATAGTGTCTTTGGATAAGAACAGTTAAACGTGAATTTTTTAAACTGTGTTAAAATGTGAAGGCTTTAAAAAATGGTTAATCAATACTCATGGGGAATTTGAATTATTAGTAAAAATAATTTTAAATTGAAGGAATTTTTGTTTTGATGGTCTTTGATGAATCGATTATATCTAAACCCCGTTTTCATGAATGATATTTATTTAATCTCAAACAACCTATATGGACCTATCAGGACCTTTTTAATAAATTTTAGAGTAAATTGGTTTATTTGTTTTATTCATTTTTTTAGTTAGCAAACCAAAATTTAAAATTTCACTGTTATTTTTTTCATTCTCATCTTCTACCCTGTATTTTAGCACAAACAAATTCCATTCTATGACTTTCCTCCAGATTGTGTAGTTTGAAGTCAAGAAAACCTGGATTTGAGTCTAAAATCTAAAATTATCATTTCTTTGCAAATTATTCTGATTTAAAAACTAAATGTTCTGATAAATACTTTAAGTCTTGGTTTCCTCATCTATGGATAAGTTTCCACCTTTTTATGGTTATTTTGAAGATCAAATGAGTTTAAGAATAATAACACATAATATTTACTAAGTGTTTACTGTGTGCCAAGCATTGGGTTCTAAGTGTTTTACCTGTATTAATCATTCAACTTTCATAACAGCCCTTTTTTATAAATAAGAAAATTGAAGTCACAGAGAGATTCCTCTGCTCAAGGTATGCAGTGAATAAGTGGAGATGTTTAGGAGATGGTGGTTAAAACGTTACAAATCATCACCCTATATAGTGCTGGCACGGGGGCTCCTGCCTGTAATCCCAGCACTTTGGGAGACAGAAGTGGGAAGATTACCTGAGGTCAGAAGTTCGAGACCAACTTGAGCAAAACAGAAAAACAAAAAACAGAAAAAATTAGACAAGCATAACGGTGCGTGTTTGTCGTCCCAGCTACTCAGGAAGCTGAGGCAGGAGGACCTCCCGAGGCCCAGAGGTGGAGGTCACAGTGAGCGGTTACTGAACTCTAGTCCGTGTGATAGACTGAGACCCTGTCTCAAACAAATACAAAATAAGTAAAATCACATGATAAATTATTATGCCCTGTAGAAATTAAAGTTGTTGTTTTACAAAGACTTGTTTTAGCATTAAAGAACAGTGTAATTATGTGAAGAAAGCCAGCAAGGTTAAGTGTAGTGGAGAAGAGGAAAAGAGTATCCTGGCTCCATGTTATTGGAAATGGCAAAGAGATACAAAAAAGGAAGAATAGATACAGAAAGATACAGAAAAGGAAGCAATATAGGCAATAAGGATAGCAAAACATTTAAGAATAAGTTTTCTGCTTCATTTTTAATCATTTTGTCTTTTAAGTGGAAATTATTCATCAGGAAAGCCATTTTCAGAGATGTACCCAGGCAATAAGCCCAAATATTTTGTTGTGTTTTTCCCCTATTTGGGTGTCTGAGAAATTAAAATCCTTAGCTATTCAACATGTGTCCTGGGTCCTAAAAATAACAACCGCTTCCTCTCTTGTAGACTTAGCCCAGATCGAAGCGCGACTCCGTCACTGGCGTCTTTGACATTTCAGACCAAAGAGATGGCAGGTCCTTTCCCTAGTGACGAGGAAGTGTTCCCACTGGTGAGTCACTGGTTGTAGATATTTTCCCTTTAATTGGTGGTCACTTTACCTTCACACTGATGCCAATATATACTGATGTACACGGTGGTGGTTTTATTTTTTTACTTTTGTGTGTTTCTTTTTTAAAAAAATGTCACTCCTTGAATAGGACTCCACGATGGGTCTGTGAGTCATGTAGCCATCCCTGTCTAGAGAAGAAAAAATCCCTAATGTTTCATGAAGTGTTTCAGCCAGGGGTTATTTACCTCCAGTGCAGGACAGAATTCTTGGTGATGCTTTTTTTTTTTTTTAAGTGCTTGGGACTCCCCTCTGTTCACCCTCTCAGGGATCTGTATATTCTAAAGAGCTGCAAGTGAACTTCAGTACCTGTTTAAAAACATCTTTTTCATTGACTCTAACATACGGACAGACACGTGTACTAATCACAAATAAACCAGACACCGATGCCACTACCACCCGGGTGATAACAGGACGCTGCCCATCTCCGGGCACCCCTGTGCCTTCTTCCTGCCCCACTTCTGTCTGCTCCCAAAGTCATCATGGTCCTGACTTCCAGACTGTCAGTCTGACCCACTTCTAAATGAATGTGTGCGTGTGTTTGTGTGGATAATACTGTGTGCGTTTTACTGTGTCCGGTCACTTTTATCCAATGTTATTTCTGAGATCCTTTACCGTCCACACTGTTGTATACAGCTGTAGTTTGTTGGGCTGTAGTTTATTGATTTTTGTTTCTCTGTTGTATATAATATATAAATACCGCACACAATGACACTAAAATTCACTCACTGTTGATGGACATTGGAGTAATTTCCAATCTGGGCTATACAAGTAACGCTGCTGAAAACATTCTCGCCGTGTCTTTGGGGCCGTGCAGACACGTTTCCACTGGCGGTACCTGACGCAGGAGGCCGGGTCCTCGTGCTGGACGTGGCGAGCTGGACGAGCTGCCGCCGAGCAGGAAGGGCAGGAGGTCTCTGGCTTTCTGTTCCCCCTAACCCTTGGCATCCAGGTCTTTTTAACTTGAGGCATTATGCGAATTGTGCAGTCATGTCCCATTGTGGTTTTCATTCATGTTTCTCTGTTCGTTTCTATGAACGTAGCTGAGTCCCTTGTTATATTTCATTGGCCATGTTGGCGTTCTCCTTTGTGAAGTGTGGTTCGGTTTCCTTGCCTCGTTTTCTGTCGGATTGTCTTCTTTATTACTGATTGGTAAGAATTCTTTCTCCTCTGGATATATCGCGTTTGTTGGTTTCAGGTTGGTCTCACCGTGTATTAATAGAGACTGGACGTAAGAGAGAAGCTACTGTAGTGGAAGGAGAGGCTGAAAACCACGAAGGTTTGAAGTTTTAGAGATCTGGACGGCCCTGAAGTGGTCTTTTGTGTTCATCTCAACATAACAGGCCAACACTTAATATTTAATTTAATATTTAAGCAGAATAAAACTTGATGTCAATAAAGTAAAATAAATAAACTTTCTTGTAACTTGCCTCTTCACTTAATGGTATTCTTTGATGAACAAAAGTTTCTAATTAAAATAGAATCAAATTTAGTAATCTTTTCTTTCATAGTTAGTATTTTTGCTGTCCTATTTTAAACTTTTGCCAGGGTTATAAAAATATTATCCTGTGTTATATCTTAGAAGCTTTGGTTCTTTACTTTTCATATTTTAGATCTATAATCCAACTGGAATAAATATTTGCTCCCAATGTAAGATTCTTGATCCCTTTTTCCTATAGAAATACTCAATTAACCCAGGAGAACTAGAATAAATGGTTCTAAACTCAACAGCTGCTATACTCACAATCGTAACAGTTTGATTTCCTACCTTCGGATCTTTAAACCTGAACCTTTTTTCTTTTCCTTGCCTATGGTACCATGTGGAGTAGACATGACGAACTTCCTTTCCTCACTCTTAACTACAAGCACAAAGCGTTTCCTATTCCACCTGTAGATATTCTATAGATGCCTTTTAAATTATCAGAGAAATTTCCTTTTATTCCTAGATACTAGAAATTTTTTCAGGAATAGATATTGGATTTGATAAAATGTTTTTTTCTGCCTCTTTTAAAATGACCACATAATTGTTCTCCTTTGCCTGTTTATGGTGACGTTTTATTGTGATTTTAGATTATCAACCCAACTTCTCATGCTTTGAACGCACCTCACTTTGTCTCTGGATTTGGTCTGTTAATATTCGGTCTAGAATTTTTTCTTCTGTTCGTAAGAGAAATTAGCCTGTAATTTTCCTTTTCCGTCTTTGCCAAGTTTCGGTAACAGATTATGCTGGTCTCATAAAGCAGGTGGGAACTCAGGTGTTACTTCAGTTTTAATAGTTCTTCAGTCCTTGAATTTTCACTGGGTTCTTTTTTATAGTTTCCAATTCTCTGCAAAAATTTTCTGCTTTGTAATTTAATTTATTAAGCATACTACTTTTTAAGATATGTAGATTTTTCACTTCAGAAAATAAGCAGTGGTATTTTTAGCAATCGCCTTCACTTATATTCAAAGTATATTGTGTAATTCTTCAGTTTCTCTCCATGATATACTAACACTGGATACAAATTATAAACACACACACAACAGAAAATATTTAAAATGCATGGGGTAGCCTGTGAATGCTTTTCTGCTTTTCTGAAATGTATCACCTTGTACTGATAGAGAATGAAAGAGTTAACCTATTGTGGTAGAAGAAGAAGGCTTAACCCGTTAACTTCTGAAGTTGTAAACACCTCAAAAGCCCCGAAATGCTCTTTTGTGCCCCTGTCAACATAAAATGCTAACATTCTTTGAACAGAACAAAACTTCATGCAAGGTTATAGCAGCACATTTTACTGGCATTTACATCCATCACTTTCCTCAGCAAGGCATGTTACTAATTTTACTATCTAAGGAGAAAAGACAAAAGAATTTCAGTCAAGCATTATTTTCCTATTGCTAGTATTTACAGAGCACATGTAAATGTAGAACTGTTCAAGTTTAGATTGGGGTTTGGTAGGTTGTTTTGGGGGGGTTGAGACAGAATCTCAGTTTGTCACCCTCAGTAGAGTGCTTTGGCATCACAGCTCACAGCAACCTCCAACTCCTGGGCTCAAGCGAGTCTCCTGCCTTAGCCTCCCAAGTAGCTGGGACTACAGGCACCTGCCACAACACCCAGCTATTTTGTTGTTGTTGTTGTTGTTGTTGTTGTTGTCATTGTTGTTTTTAGCAGGCCCAGGACGGGTTTGAACCGGCCAGCCCCAGTGTATGTGGCCAGTGCCCTAACCACTTGGCTACGGGCACTGAGCCAGTTGTTTTGTTCTTAAGGGGGAAAAAATACTCCCATAAAAAAGAAAAACTCAGACCAATAAACAAAATAAACTTCCTCTTTACGTTATGAGAATCTCTAAAGGGACTTGGCATATTCTTCACATAAAAACTGATTTTCTTTTCTTTTTTTTTGAGACAGAGTCTCATGGTGTTGCCCTGTGTAGAGTGCTGTGGCACCATAGCTCACAGCAACCTCCAACTCCTGGGCTTAAGCGCCCACCACAACACCCGGCTATTTTTAGAGATGAGGCCCCCGTCTGACTCAGGCTGGTCTCAAACCTGTGAGCTCAGGCAACCCACCTTCCCAAGCCTCCCAGAGTGCTGGGATTACAGGCGTGGGCCATCGTGATTTTTAAGGACTCAAAGTCAAGCTCAAAAACACGCACAGTGAGAGCAGCCAGGCCAAAAGGCCAGACCCTGCACGACTTCACATGTGAGAGACAGCCAGAGGCAGGAACCCGTGGACGGGCAATGGGGAACGATGGTTCACGGAGGAGCTTTCTTTGGGGATGATGAAAATGTTTTGGACCTAGATAAGAGGTCGTGACTGTGCAACATGGGAATGCACTAAATGCTGCTCAACTGTTAATTTGCTCAGCAGGAAGAGGATGGGTGGGCTGGAGGGAGCATCGGAGCAGGACGGCAGGGGCCTCTGACCACAGGAGGGAGTTGAGATTTTATTTTAAAACAATGGGAGCCACTCTAAGCTTCATGTGGAGGAAGGTACTATTCTGTTTACTTTGTTTAAAATGATGTCATTGTCCAGGCACGGTGGCTCACACCTGTAATCTTAGTACTCTGGGAGGCCTGGCCAGTGGATTGCTTGAGCTCAGGAGTTTGAGACCAGCCTGAGTCAGAGCATGACCCCGTCTCTAAAAGATGGCCAGGCGTTGTGGCGGGCGCCTGTCGTCCCAACTGCTCAGGAGGCTGAAGCAAGAGGACCACTTGAGCCCAGGAGTCTGAGGTTGTCGTGAGCTGTGATGCAACAGCACTCTACTGAAGGCGACAAAGTGAGACTCTGTCTAAAAAACAACGAAAGATTTTATTCTGTTTAGTAATAAACAGATTGGTTTAAAATACTTTAAAAGATCCTTTTAACTGCTAAATAAAGAGCAAGTTAGAGAGGGGCACAGGCGGAGCAAGGAGGGGTGTTATTAAGACTATTGCAGTGTCCAGTGAGAGGTGCCGATGCTGGCGTGATGCAGTGCAGGTGGAGTGACGCGCTGGACCAGGAAACACTCCAGAGGGCAGGACAGACCTAACGGCGAGTCAGACACGGGAATGCGTGGGACAGAGGGCAAAGACCACGCCTGGATTTCAGCCGGAGCACTGGGCAGAGACAGGGTAACAGGAGAAGTCATGCTAGATTAGACCCTTAAGTTTAAAATGCTGATTAGTCGTCCAAATGTAGATATTAACTAGGCAATAGGGTTACTGGTCTTTTTCTCTCTACAGTGGGTTCTTGGTCTGGAGATTCAAGAATGAAACCCCAGACCATGTGAATAAGTGACAGGACAAAGTTTATTTACAGAGAAAGTCTTGAAAGAAGGGTAACAAAGTCTGTGGCAGCAGAGGGGGATTCCCAAGTGGTAAAATGTGGGTCTTTTGTCTAGGGGTTCATATACAACTGGGGGTGGGAGGAAGGGAGGCCTGGAGGAGCCAGCAGACAGCAAACGGCCTGCTCATATTGATCAGCGAGTGAGTGTGGTCCGCACGGGTCCTGTCCCGAGCACAGCAGCAGGGTGTCCGTTTCCACTTCGAGAAGGCCACACAGATGAGACACTGGTCAGGCTGTGATCTCTGTGACCCTGCTGGAGTCCGGAGAATGCAGTCTGGAGAAGGCCCGTTTAGACGAGCATAGAAAATGGGTAGTCCCTGTCCAGCTCTGAAGGGGGGGACCCTGTATCAATAAGATATGTGAATCGGGAAGATTCAGAGGAAGGGTTCAGAGCTGGAAATAGAAATACTGGGGTAATCAGCATGTGGCTGCTATTTCAGTCTATAAGACCGGATGCACAGAGCAAAGAGAGCAGAGGAGAAATCACCCTGAGACAAAGCCCTGAGCCAAATGTTCAGCGACCCAGTGGGAATCTTTAAGGACAGGAGGAGAGTTTGGGAACCTGTGGCCTTCCAGATCCTTGAAGGCGGCCTTTTGACTGAATCCAAATTTTACAGAACAAATCTTTTCAATAAACTGAAGTTTGGATTTGGTCAAGGGGCTGCTCTTGGGGACCTGGAGGGCCACATGTGGCCTTCAGGGCTCAGGTTCCTCACCCCGAGGTGGGGCTTAAGGAGTTCATGTGAGAAGGTAAGGAGAGAGGACCCAGAGCGTAGGGGAAGGATGAGTGTGTGAAATAGAGCTCCAGGGGCACATGGACATAGACTGAGGGGGGTGGAGGCCAGGTCAAGGGTAGTGAGCAGGGCAGCAGAGTCGCCTGGCAGTGGCCATGAAGATAAAGCGAAACTAGTCCCCGTGGTCGGGCAGTTCCTGACCCCCCAGCCTCAGCGGCTCACCGGCAGGTGTGACCAGGCCTGTGGGTCGGTTAGTCAGGGGTGGGCTCTACTTAGGCCGGATAGAGACCGGAGACAGGGTGGGACGTGCTGCTGAGTGATTATGATGATGAGTGTAGACTGTAAGCAGAGGAAGGAGGAAATGAAGAAGAAGACAGTGAAAAGGAGAGTGTCTCCTGAGTCAGAAATGCAGGCGGAGGAGCGCGAGGCTGGAGAAGCTGGAAGGGCAGCGGGCGGGCTGTACTAATCTCACGTGGTCCGGGATGCAGGCACCAGCGCTGACAGTCACGGGAGCAGGTGCCGGAAAGCAAGGACTGGCCAGGGCTCCATCTGGTAACCTACTGTTCTTCTCTCATTTACATATCTTGGATAATTTCAGTCAATCTCGTGGCTTTAATTGTCATTATAAGTTCCCAATCTTGATCTCTGATCCAGACCTGTCTTCTGAGACCTGGGCTGATAATATTCCTCTGTCCACTTGACAGTCTGTTCAAGTCCCAAGTCACCTTAAACTCCACATTATTCAAAGCTGAAGGCTTTTTCATTTCTGAACCAACTCACAGTGTCCATTGAAAACACACTGTGGCCCAGAGTATGCGCAAGAACCTGGAGAATGAGAAGGAAATGAGACCCTATCCTGAAAGGTTCCTTTCTCTCCGTCCTCAGTAAGTGGCGTCCGTGTCACTGGTCCCTCAGGCCAGGATCTGGGAAACCATGTGTCCTAGAAGCTGGGGTGAGATTCTTGTGCACGTGATTGGTTGAGGGCGTGTTCTCAGGAGACAGCCAGAGGGGAAGAAGACTAAGCAGGACGCGTTCTTAGCTGGGGACAGCGAGGCCCGCTCTCCCAGAGGGCAGAGAGCATGCCGTGCACCACAGCGTGTTCCCTGGAGGCAAGAAGGGTGGTTTGGGGGGTGCCCAAGTCAGTCACTGCCTCAGCGAGGGGAAGGAGTGCAGCCTTCCCGGAGACGGGAGCCTGCGGCCAGCCCAGGGCTTCTCCAGAGGAGTCAGCTGGGTGCCGTCAGCAGCCCACACCTAGAGCCAGGGGAGACATTCACCAGCAGGTGGAGGGGCCTCCCGCACCCCAGACCTGCCTTCTTCCACACTGTTCCCTCCACGCAGGCAAAGCTTCTTCAAGATTCGGCAGGTCCTAATTTCTGGGAAATTCTATAGGCAGAAGATGGGCATTGACAACCTGCAGCTCCCAGTGCCGTGGCTGGGCCCCAAGGCCTTCCTGATACTTGCTATCTCCTCACCCGTTCTCGTCCTCTCCCTTCAGCCAGCTCTTCGCCAGTCCAGGTCGCTTGTCTTGTGGGGGAGCCCATGGTTACCATGCCTTTGTTAGGATGTGGTTTCTGTACCTGCCATTTATAATTAAAACCAGGCGTGAGAGCGCCAAATGGTCCCTCCGGGGAGCATCTGAGTACCGAACATACTCCTCACGGCCTCCATCACGCCGCGCTGTCCTTACCTTTCACCGTGGTGAGGGCCGGCCGCCTCCGCCAGGGAGGAACCCCATTCTGTTCATCTGGTCTGCGGCCATGAGGGGCCCCGAGGAGCCGGGTGGCAGCTAAAGCTCTAAATTTAGCGTGACTCTTAGACTTCTCTTGGCGGAAGCTTTACCCCTGTAAGACCCAGGACCCGAGTAGACCCAGAGAGCCTAAAGGTAGAGAGAAAGAAAGCCCCGATTCTCCAAGTAGGTCAACAGAAGTGACAGAGAGTGAACACGTTCCTATTTCCTCCTTTTTGTTCCCAGATCCGCATATTCTACCTGTTGGAAACCAGCCCCATATAACAGCCATTTCCATATCACACCCTGAAGAATGACACCCCATCCTCAAAGGATATAATCCCCAAGCTTGTGCCTCGGGTGGGCCTTCAGAAGTCCGTCCCACAGCTCTACCCTGTTGGCACCCTCTGCAGGGCTGTATGTGGTTAGGACCAGTGGGTACCATGGTCAAGGCCTCACTGCCAAACCCTTCTGTTGTAAAGTAGGTTTCTTTACCATTGAGCAGGCGCCCACGTCAGCAGCTGAGTCACTCGGAGAGCCCTCCGTTAGTGATGCTGGCCAAGGCGCTGTGGGCAGAAAGGCAAACCCACAGAATGCGTCATCAGTTCTGATAAGGATAAAGCCTTGCCTCTTCCAAGGTGTGAGAGACCTGATGCCATCAAACTGACACCAAGGGGCTCGAGGGCTGTGCCATAGCAGGAGCTCAGCTTTCGTTTCTCTTGCAAGCAGGTCAGACATTAGACAGCAGTGGTGGCTAAATTAGGCCCCATGCACGATCCCCCCTGAGTAGACAAGGACAGAGGCCGGCTCAAGTCATCCTGCCCACTGGCTAGGTGTTCTGTCTCAAGCAGGACTCAGCAGCATGGCAGGAATGTGCAAACACTACACAGGTTTGGAGTTGCCTGTTTTCAAATGCGAATCATTGGATTGGGAAGTCAGTGGAGCGTGGTCTGGGCAGGCTCCATGCTGGTTACATTGTCCCTGCCCTTGCAGTTGGACACTCTGATGTTCACGTCTAGGGCCCTTAACCTAACGGTGCTATGATACCTTACTTAGTTCCTTGAGATTTCATTAGTGCTGACCGCATCCCACTGGTAGAGGGAATTCAGCTCAAGATACATTCTTCATTACGAGCTGCATGTTTGACAACGTGTCAGAAATGAAGCCTGCCTGGAAACAGGAAAATGGTAAAAGCTCTCTATTCCTCACCCCACTTTCTTTCTCTCCCTAGTCTCCCCCAGATATGTCCTTCCCAGCTTCTTTGGCTGCACAGCATTTCCTTCTGGAAGAAGAGAGGCGAGCAAAAGAACTTGAAAAACTCCTAAACACACATATTGATGAACTGCAAAGACATACAGAATTTACTCTTAATAAATACACCAAGACAAAACAAAATAGACACATGTGACCCTTCAAACTTGTTTATTTGCTTCCCAGACCCCAAGAAAAAAAGCTCTGGCAAAATATTTACAAGGCTGATTAATGAAACTGAGGAAATCTGTTCTGTTTTCTTGAGTAAATAATTTCTGTAAGGCAGCTAGAAAACAGTAAGTATTTTGTTCGATAAAGCTGTTTGCATTTCTGCATTAACATACTAAATTGTTCTGGTGTAGATTTACCATAAAATAACATGACTACTCCAAAAGAGACTTTTTTTTACAGTCTAAAGGAATATTTTGGAATTAAATATGCAGTTTTTCCCACTTAATCATGTATCCAAAAAACCCATTTCTTCAACAACAACACTACATAAGGGAAAGAGAATTGCTATAATCCAAATACACAGGAATCAGTGCAGCTCAGTTATATGAAGTTTCAAAACTCAAGGTTTTATATGAAAAGTATTTAAATATTTTGAGCTATGTAAATACCCTAAAATTTCTTTTAGCAAAAAAAAGATATAGCTTTACTGTTTTTATATTCACCTTCATATTGTCTCTGTTTTAATGCAATAAAGGTACATGGAATGTGCAGTTTAAGCATTTGAAATATATGTGTCAAAGATTAATGCTTTTCTGTTAATACAAATTTTTCTCATGGATATGAACAAGATAAATAAAATGAATATAAAGTGTTACTGTGCTATACTTTCCTTTGTAATCACCTGTTTTTAATACAATAAAGGAATGAAAAATTCAGTGGACTTCAAATATAAATGCCGAATCTGTATAGAACAGCAATCTCACGGTAGTGAACAATAAAATTGAAGTTACAGATATACAACAGTGATAATCTAATATTTTACTCTTCAAAATTTTACATGTATAAATATTTATCTCTATATAAGTGTATATATATATAAACGAGAGAGAGAAGATACGAAAAACTCAAGGTAAGTTCCACAGCTTGCATAGCTTCCTATTTCTCTTTAAAGAAACAATCTCAATGTGCAGAAAGATAAGTCAAAATGTCTTTAGATGACAAGTGTCATGTTCATGTGAAAAATGCACAGCATTGTTCAATTTAGTGACGTGACCACGTGTATTGGTGTAGCTCTTGATGTTTGCAAAAAAGGCTTTTGTCTTAGTTCAGGCTGCTGTAACAAAAATATCAGGGGTTGGGTGACTTAAACAACAAACATTTATTTCTCACAGCTCTGGAGGATGGACAGTCTACAAGGTGCCAGCCGAGCTGGTGTGTGGTTACGGCCGCTTCCTTGCTTGTTGACATCCACCTTCTTTCTCACTGTCCGCTCATATGGCAGAAAGTCGTCTGTCATGTCCCCTCTCACAAGAACACTGACTCCATCAAGAGAGGGTTCCACCTTCACAACCTTATGACCACCTAAAAGCTGCCTGTAATACCACCATAACCTTCATAACCTTCATAACCTTATGACCACCTAAATGCTGCCTGTAATACCACCATAACCTTCATAACCTTATGACCGCCTAAAGGCTCCCTCTGATACCATCATAACCTTCATAACCTTCATGACCTTATGACCGCCTAAAGGCTCCCTCTAATACCATGGTAACCATCATAACCTTATGACCGCCTAAAGGCTCCCTTTGATACCATCACACTGAGGGCTATGATTTCTGCACAGTCTGGCGCTGCTTACCAACAGGGACACATTCTGAGAAATGCATCCTTAGGTGGTTTTCACACACCACAGAGTGCACTGGCACAATCCGAGGAGGTGTCGACAGCCCACCACACACGAGACCACGTGGTGTGGCCCATTGCTCCCAGGCTACAGATCTGTACTAAATACTATAGGCAACTGTAACACCATGGTAAGAATGTACGTAGCTAAATAGACCTAAACGTAGAAAAGGTACAGTAAAAATACAGTCTGGTAGTCTTGCCAGACCATCACCGTATACATCGTCCATCCCTGACTGAAACATCACTATGCGGCACGTGATAGCCTATGAATTTGGGGACACAAATATTTAGTCCACAACACCATCACTCAGCATCATTTTAAACTCAAAACAAGCTTGCAAAGTCAGCCACGCTAGTGTTTTTGTCTCTGAGAAACAGCTGTTAAACCCCCTGGCGTTCTGACTTAGGCCGCAGCTCCTGTCACTTCCCGGCACCGCCTCTTGTGAGCGAGCAGAGGGCGGACAGCGCCGCATTCACAGAAACCACCTTGATGGGCACAGTGGAAGGGGGTGAGACACAACTACAACAGGGCCTTGACCTGACAAAAACTACAGGTGACGAAACTTGGTGAGGGGCACAAAGCCTTCAGTGTACCCACAAAGCCCTATATGGGAAAAATAAAAGTTATTCTTTTTTTTTTTTTCCAGATTAATGTGACGGTCCAAACAATTAGGTTACAAAGTTTCCATTTCTTACGTCGAGTCCCTGTTGTAGTTGCATCTCACACCCAAGAGGTGAGCCACATACCCTTATATTGTACCCATTAAGGGGGAGTGCACCAACACCCTCCCCACCGCTCCCCAACTTGAATTGAGCTTTTCTCTTATGTGGGCAAGTGTTAGATCCTCTACTGGCTCCATGTGAGCACAGACTGCATTGGCTTCTTGCTTCTCCACTCTTGTGACACTTTCCTGAGAAAAATATGTCTCAACTCCATGGAGGCCAATACAGAAGATGTAAAATCTCCGTCGTTTTCATGGCTGAGTAGGATTCCATGGTGTACACAGACCAGTTTATTAAACCATTCCTGGGTTGACGGGTATTTAGGCTGTTTCCACATCCTGGCAACTGTGAATTGAGCTGCAATGAATAAATGTCCTTATGATAAAATGATTTTTTTTCTGGGTAGATGCCTAGTAGTGGGATTGCAGTGTCACACGTCACTTCTGACACCACTTGTCAGGGCCCAGGACTGGCCAGGTCTCAGGCCCAGCTCAACTAGGTTCCATACGCGGACCGCTAAGTTATCTTGCTCAGGTTCAGTTTCTCTTAGGTGCCTGAGGGCTCTCTATTTCAGCTGGAGAGAGAGAAGAGAGTGAGTCTTACAATAAAGCAGTCTTCTTAGAAAGATAGATCTTAGTCTTTAGGAGAGCTTTGTAATCTTCAGCAGAGAGACACCGTGCTGCTGTTCTGCAGGCAGGAGAGGAGACAGTCAGAGTAAGCGACTCCCTGCTAGAATGTGCATGCTCCCAACTGCCTTCTCCTCCAGCCTAATAAGAAGGCTGATCTCGTGCCTCTCAACACCACAGGTGTAGAGACTGCCAGTTCACAACTGCTCTCATCTCGCGAGCTCTCATGCTTGTTAGGAGAGCCAAATCCCTCTCCATGCCCTTTCCACCCAGGTGTTCCATCATTGAGTTGTACAGGTATTTCTTATAACTCTCACTCCTAGCCATAGGCTATATGGGCTGCAACATTGCAGGATCAAATAGAAGGTCTATTTTGAGTTCTTTGAGGATTCTCCATACTTCTTTCCAAAGAGGCCTCTATTAGTTTGCAGTCCCACGAAGGGTGTAAAAGTCTTCCCTTCTCTCCCCATCCGTGCCAGATCTGCAGCTTTGGGACTTTGTGATCTGGGCTATTCTCACTGGGGTTAGGTGATATCTCAGGGTCGTTTTGATTTTCATTTCTCTGATGATCAGGGATGATGAGCATTTTTTCATGTTTATTAGCCATTCCTCTGTCTTCCTCAGAGAAGGTTCTATGACTCTTGCCCAGTGATAGATGGTATTGTTTGCTCTTTTTTGTTGTTGATTAATTTGAGTTCTCTGTAGATTCTAGTTATCAACCATTTGTCAGATTCATACTATGCAAATATATTTTCCCATTCTGAAGATTGTCTATTTGCTTTAATTGTTGTGTTCTTGGCTGTGTGCAGAAGGTTTTCAGTTTAATTAAGTACCATTTGTTTATTTTTGTTGTTGATGCAGTTGCTACTGGAGTCTTCTTCATAAAGTCTTTCCCCAGGCTGATACCTTCAAGTGTTTTCCCCACACTTGTTTTTATTGTTTCATGCCTTAGACTTTGATCTTTTACCCATCTTGAATCACTTCTAGTGAGTGGAGAAAGGCATGGGTGCAGTTTCAGTCTTTTACATGTGGTTATCCAGTTCTCTCAGCACCATTTATTGAATAGGGATTCTTTTCCCCAGTGTATGCTTTTGTTTGGTTTATCAAAGATCAGATTGGTTATAAGAGACTGTTTTCATCTCTTGGTTTTCTATTCTAACCCATGTGTCTAAATCTCTATCTTTGTGCCAATACCATGCTGCTTTGATTCCTGGGGACTTGTAATATAGCCTGAAGTCTGGTAAGGTGATGCCTCCAGCATTCTTATTATTACTAAGAATTGCCTTGGCTATATGGGTTTTTTCCCTGGTTCCAAACGAAACAAAGAACTATTTTTTGAAGTTCTTCAAAGTATTATGTTGGTATTTTAATGAGGATTGCATTAAATCTGTAGATTGCTTTGAATAGTATAGACAGTTTCACAATGTTGATTCTTCCTAGCCAAGAGCATGGTATGTTCTTCCATTTGTTAATGTATTCTGCTATTTCTTTTATTAGGGTTTCATAATTCTCTTTGTAGAGATTCTTCCCCTATTTTGTTAGGTATATTCCTAGCTATCTCACTATCTTTGAAGCTACTGTGAAGGGAATGGTTTCCTTGATTTGCTTCTCAACTTGGCTGTTATTGGCACATACAAAGCTACTGATTTGCAGACATTGATTTTATACCCTGAGACATTATTGTATTTCTTTCTTTTTTTTTTTTTAGAGACAGAATCTCACTTTGTCACCCTTGGTAGAGTGCCATGGCGTCACAGCTCGCAGCAACCTCCAGCTCTTGGGCTTAGGTGATTCTCTTGCCTCAGTCTCCCCAGTAGCTGGGACTACAGGCACCTGCCACAACGCTCGGCTATTTTTTTGTTGCAGTTTGGCCGGGGCCGGGTTTGACCCCACCACCCTCGGTATATGGGGCTGGCTCCCTACTCACTGAGCCACAGGTGCCACCCATTACTGTATTTCTTGATCACTTCCAGGAGGCTTGCGGTTGAGTCTCTGGGGTTCTGTAAGTATAAGAGCATATCATTGGGAAAGAGCAAGAATTTTACCTTCTCTGACCCCATTTGAATGTCCTTAATCTCCTTCTCTTGACTGATTTACATTAGCTAGAACATCCAGAACTATGTTGAATAACAGTGGCAATGGTGGACATCCTTGTCTGGTTCCAGTTCTAAGTGGAAAAGCTTTCAGTTTGACTCCAGTATGGGGTTTGTCATAGATGGCTTCAATCAGATTAAGAACGTGCCACCTATGTCTATTTTCTTAAGTGTTCATGTTAAAAAAGGATGCTAAATTTTGTCAAATGATTTTTCTGCATCTATTTTTTTTTTTTTTTTGAGACAAAGTCTCACTCAGTCACCCTGGGGTTGAGTGCGATGGAGTTATAGCTCACAGCAACCTCAAAATCTTGGGCTCAAGCCAGCCTCTTGTCTCAGCCTCCTGAGTAGCTGGGACTACAGGTGCCTGCCACAACGCCTAACTATTTTTAGAGACAGGGTCTCACTCTAGCTCCAGCTGATCTTGAACTCCTGAGCTCAGGCAATCCACCCACCTCAGTCTCCCAGAGTACTAGGATTACAGGCATGAGCCACTGCACCCGGCCTCTTTCTGCATCTATTGGATCACACGGTCTTTGTTCTTGTTTCTATTGATATGGTGAATCACATTTATGGATTTGAGTATGTTAAACCAAACTTGTATCCCAGGATAAAGCCTACTTGACTGTGATGTATAGTTTTTTTTAATGTGTAGCTGTAATCTATTGGCTAAGATTTTATTAAGTATTTTTGCATCGATATTCATTAGTGAAATTGGTCTATATTTGTTCTCCTTTTTAGTTGTATCCTTTCTTGGTTTTGGTATCAGGGTGATGTTTGCTTCACAGAACACGTTAAGGAAGGCTCCTTGCGTCTCATTGTATTGGACTAGTTCCTCAGTATAGGTACAAGCTCTTCTTTGAAGGTTTGATAGAATTCTGGTCTGAAGCCATCTGGTCTAGGGCTTTTTGTTGAAGATTTTTTATTGTTTCTTCAATCTCAGTGCTGGATATTGGTCTGTTTAAGAGATCTATTTCTTCCTGGTTAATTCTAGGGAGATGGTGTGATACTAGATGGTGTGATACGAGGTCGCTAGTCCACCATCTTGCTTCACCTCCCAAATTATGCTACTTTAAAATTTTCTAGTAATTTTAAGTGTAGACACAAAGAAAATAAAATATTTTTTCAGTGAGTTCTTTATAAGATAGAAAAAGTATGTTTAGGATAAAAGCATTATATAAAGAAATTCATATATCCCTAATGCAAATGCAAATAATGAAAAAGTTTAAATACATGGCATGTTTATAATCCCCTAAGTCTAAATATCATTTCATTCTGTTGAGGGTAAAGACACAATGGAAAACTACTTACTGAAATAAAGATCTAGCCTACAGTGTTCTCAGAACTTAGCAGAGTCGAGAAAGCATGAACTTGGAATATATCCAGGACTAACTAACAGCGAATTTGCTCCTATGGATTATTGCTTCAAGCCCATAAGCAAACTTCTTTTAAATCACTAGTTCAGCATTCTGCTTGCTACCAGATTTCTTAAAACAGTGGTTTTCAGTATTTTTTGCTTAACAGTAGGACTTGATGTGCAAAAGGATTCTTATGTTGAAGTCCAACATAAATAATGTGTAATCCAGAGGAAAGGCAAGTAGCTCCGGTCTCCACTCCCCCATTCTACCCTCCCACCTTCCCAGGCCAAAGGACTTCCATGGAATAGTTGTCCCAGATGTTGGGGGAGGGGGCCTGAGGAGAGGCAGATTTTCTCTGTTATTACCTTAACCCAAAACACAGTTGTCTACGGAAACCATGTTATGGATGACGGTTATAACCTCCATACTACAAAAGCCAATTTAGCATGGTTTGAAATAGGGGAGGCTTCAGCAGCATCAAGCACAGAACTTGCACATATGACAGAGTTGAAGCATGCTTGGAAATATGAAGATTTTAAAGGGCTCTGTATTCTTCAGAGCTACCTAGTTAGTCCCAAGACCAGACTAGAGATTTTTAGGTCTCACAATTTCTTAACCACATAGGACAGGTTCGATCTGTTGGAGGAAAAGTTCTCCATGCCTTGGCCCGTGTGACCTCAACAAGACTTCTGCGTCCCTATCTGTAGACATTAAACCAGGCATAATAATACTACCCATGTCAGAGGGCGATAGTGAGGATTGCAGGAGCTAATGTCCATAAAGCAGTTAGCACCAAGCCTGGAGCACGGTAAGTGCTCAGTACATGCCACCTGTTAGCACTTGTCATCCTCACCCTCTAAGGCAGAAATCCGACCTCAAGATGAAATGTAGAAGATGAAATGTATCCTCAAAGAATAACATTATCCTTTTTTGAGGCCCACCACTACACGGAAGTTAAACTCATTTAATTAACAATTTAATTAAGAAATGATTTATTAATACATTACATAAAAATTCACCCATTTCAAAGATTTAATTCAAAGATTTTTGACTAAGTTTTCCGAGTTGTGTAAACATTGCCATAACCTAATTTTATTTATTCATTTGTACTGTTTGAAGTTAATTTGAGGGTACAAAGAATTCAGTTATGTTTGCATTTGTGAGGTAGAGTCCCTCTTATAATTTTGTCTTGCCCCCAAGAGGTGTGCCGTATACCCTGACATTGTGCAATTAAGTTGGAGCACACCCACCCCCCTCCATCCTACCCTCTTCCTGGCACCTTGTTTCCCCCCCTCCACCTTGAGTTGATGTGAGTTTTTCTCTTATGTGGGTATGTATTAGATGGTCATCTACTGCCTTCATAATAGTATTGAGTACATTGGATCCTTGCTTCTCCATTATTGTGATACTTTGCTAAGAAGAATGTGTTTCAACTCCATGCAGATTAATACAAAAGATATAAAACCTCCATTTTTTTAAATAGCTGAATAGGATTCCATGGTATACATATAACACAGCTTATTAATCTATTCCTGGGTTGTTGAGCATTTAGGCTGTTTCTATATTTTGGCAATTATAAATTGAGCTACAGTAAACAATCTAGTGTAAATGTGCTTACAATAAAATGATATTTTTTTCTTCTGGGGAGATGCCTAGTAATGAGATGGCAGAATCAAATGGGAGGTCTAGTTTGGGTTCCTTGAGGATTCTCCATACTTCCTTCCAAAGAGGTTGTATTAGTTTGCAGCCCCACCAGAGTGTAAAAGTGTTCCCTTCTCTCCACATCCACACCAGCATCTACAGCTTTGAGACTTTGTGATGTGGGCCATTCTCACCGGGGTCAGGTGGTATCTCAGGGTGGGTTTTGATTTGCCTTTCTCTGATGATCAGGGTCAATGAGCATTTTTGAAATGTTTGTTAGCCCTTTGTCTATCTTCCCCAGAAAAAGCTCTGTTCATATCTCTTGCCCAGTGGTAGATGAGATTGTTTGCTCTTTTTTGTTAATTTGAGTTCTCTGTAGATTCTAGTTATCAACTCTTTGTCAAAATCATACCATGCAAATATCTTTTCCCATTCTGAAGTTTGTCTTTTTGCTTTACTTGTTGTGCCCTTAG
>CAUYRH010012630.1:0-16587 GCA_963574655.1 Perodicticus potto | reverse complement strand
ATTTAAACCCAAAGTTTATAGTTTTGTCCTTTTGTCCTTTTGTCTCTGAGATAGTATATTCAATATATGTATTTTTTCTTTTTTTTTTTGAGACAGAGCCTCAAGCTGTCACCCTGGATAGAGTGCTCTGGCATCACAACCCCCAATTCCTGGGCTCAAGCGAGTCTCTTGCCTCTGCCTCCCAAGTAGCTGGGACTACAGGCGCCCGCCACAATGCCCAGCCATTTTTTGGTTGCAGCTGTCACTGTTGTTTGGCGGGCCCGGGCTGGATTCGAACCTGCCAGCTCAGGTGTACGTGGCTGGCGCCTTAGCCCGTTGAGCCACAGGCGCCGAGCCGATATATGTATTTTTTCTTTTTGAGACACAATCTTACTTTGTCCTCAGGAGAGTGCCATGGCATCATAGCTCACAGCAACCTCAAACTCTTGGGCATAGTAATCCTCTTTCCTCAGCCTCCCAAGTAGCTGGGACTACAGGCACCCACCAGAACACCTGGCTGTTTTTGGAGACAGGGTCTCGCTTTTGTTCAGGCTAGTCTCGGACTCATGAGCTCAAGCGATCCACCCATTTCATCCTCCCAGAGTGCTAAGATTATAGGCCTGAGCCTCCCCATCCAGCCTATAGTCAACATTTTTGAGACAGCTTCTCTATTCTAATATTTCTCTGCAAGGTATTTGGAATATGGAAATACACAAAATGTGGAAATATACAGATTGTGGAAACATAGTTCGTAGGTAAATACATATAATGTCATAAAAGACATCTTTACGGGGCAGTGCCTGTGGCGCAAAGGAGTAGGGCGCTGGCCCCATATGCCGGAGGTGGCGGGTTCAAACCCAGCCCTGTCCAAAAACTGAAAAAAAAAAAAAAGACATCTTTACTTTGTAAAAATACAACACCATGTGTTCTAAACTTTAGGGGCACCCAATAGTTTTGAGCTGAGACTCTGTAGGCTTGGTATGTGCCAGGAAGTAAGCATAGTTGTTGCTTTGACATAGAAAGTTTATGACAGCCAGTAGATGGGAACACTAGCTTATATCCTATGAATTGAATGTTTCTTTACTTCTTCATTGTTGACCAGTTTATCCTGTCATGGTGGTCTGGTTTGTTCCAGGTTTTCTTAGTCAAGTTATTAATAATAGAATGGACCAGAATGAGATTCAGGATAGCCCTAACAATAACATTTAGAAATATTAAGGAGAGAATGCTCTGGTTTCAGAATTGACAAAGAGCAGATTATAGTAGGCCCATTCAGCCAGTCATTTATTACAGGCATGTGAGATTGTAAAACAGAGATGTACAGAGAAAAAGAGTTTCTGTCCTTAAGATGTAGGGTTGGGCGCCGGCCCCATATACTGGAGGTGGCAGGTTCAAACCCAGCCCCAGCCAAAAACTACAAAAAAACCCCAAAACAAACAAACAAAAGACGTAGGGTTTGTGGACTGATTAGGGTTGAGAATATTTCAGAGGAAACATCTTGGTGTTCTGACAGTCTGACCCCCTACTCAAACTCAAGGAGTTTTCCTGCTTCTTAAGTTTCAGATAAGCAGCAATTAAGGGAGGTAAGAGGTAAATGTACCCAGAAGTACTTCTCTTATGCAATCTGGAGTGGAAAGTTTCCTTTCCTCTTTTGGACCAGAGAAATATAACCTAGATATGTAGACAATTCAAAGTAGTAAAGACTATTAAAGTTTGAGTTTAATAGTCTCAAGGGGGAAAGGCTGAGAGATAAGTTTTGGATCCTTCATTTTATATATATATATATTTTGTTTTGAGACAAAGCCTCAAGCTGTCACCCTGGATAGAGTGCTGTGGCATCATAGCTCACAGCAACCTCCAACTTCTGGGCTCAAGCGAGTCTCCTGTCTCCACCTCCCAAGTAGCTGGGACTACAGGCGCCCGCCACAACGCCCAGCCATTTTTTGGTTGCAGCCGTCATTGTTGTTTGGCTGGCCCGGGCCAGCTCAGGTGTACATGGCTGGCGCCTTAGCTGCTTGAGCCACAGATGCTGAGCCAGACTCAGAGACTATTATCTAACTAATAAGGTAATACAGCAGGAAAGAAACTCAGGTTTTTTTACTCCATGTCCAGTTTTTACATTCTGCTATACCTGCTTGCCTCTGATCTTATCACTGTCTTTCAGCGTCTTTTTTTTTTTGACAGAATACTGTAGTCCTGGGTAGAGTGTCATGGTGTCATAACCCACAGCAACCTTAAACTCTTGAGCTCAAGCACTCCTCTTGCCTCAGACTCTTAAGTAGCTGGGACTATAGCGCCTGCCACAAAACTGGCTAGTTTTTCTGTTCTTGCTCTTGCTCAGGCTGGTCTCCAACTCCTGAGCTCTAGCAATCCACTGGCCTCAGCCTCCCAAAGTGCTAGGATTACAGACATGAACCACCACACCGGGCTTTTCTTTCTTTTTTTTTTTTTCTGAGACGGAGCTGTCACAGCTCACATAAGTGATTCTCTTGCCTCAGCCTCCCAAGTAGCTAGCTGGACTACAGACGCTTGCTACAACGCCCAGCAATTTTTTTGTTGCAGTTGTCATTGTTGCTTAGCAGGCCCTGGCTGGGCTTGACCCTAGGTGTATGTGGCCAGCGCCCTGCCGACTGAGCTACGGGCGCCGCCACACCTGGCTTTTCAAAGTGTCTTTGATGTTATATTCTTTCTCCACATCTTTCCTGATTCCCCTCATCTCACACTGACTTTATAGTATTTATCACTCTCTGAAATGAGCTGTTTTGTTTTGTTCCTTAAGTTGTAAGCTCCAGAAGGGAAACGAGTTTTTCACTGAAGTGTCTCCAGGGGCTGTGACAGTACCTGGGATATTTTAGGCTCATGATAAATATGTGTTGAGTGTGTTAATGATTTACACTTATAAATGATTTGGCATTTATTTATCATTTGCAAGTAGCTAGCAATGTAAGAGTAATTTAATTTTATAAACTTTTAACTGGTCTCTGCCAAGGGTGGGGCACTAGGGATTAAAGTTGAACCATAGCCCATCCTCGGACAACTCCCTGACAAATGTGTATTAAAATATAGAAAGATAAGGTCTAAGACAGTATGATATGCACAATGGAGAGAGTTTGATCTTGGATCAGAGGAAGGAATAATTAAATTTGTGTGTCATCATAGTCTAAAATAATTTCAAGATTTTCTCATTTTGAAAATAATACATGTTAGGGCCAGGCGCCATGGCTCACACTTGTAATTCTAACACTCTGGGAGGCTGAGGCAGGTGGATTGCCTTGAGCTCGTGGGTTTGAGATCAGCCAGAGCAAGAGTGAGACCCTGTCTCTAAAAATAGCTGGGCGTTGTGGTGGGCACCTATAGTCGCAGCTACTTGGGAGGCTGAGGGAAGAGAATTGCGTGAGCCCAAGAGTTGAGGTTGCTATGAGGTATGATGCCACAGCATTCTACTGAGGGTGACCAAGTGAGACTGTGTCTCAAATAAATAAATAAATAAATAAATGAAAGTGAAAATAATACATGTTTACTACTTAAAACTTGAAGGGGGAAAATTGCCCATAATTCTGTTACCCAGATATATCTACTCTTTTTTTTTTTTTGATATATCTCGTCTTAATCCTTAGATGTATTTTCTGCTGATTGTCTCCTTTTCAATATTGTATTTTACATATGGAAAGCATACCATGTATACAATTTTATAACCATATTTTTAGCATTTCATGTCATTAAATTTATAAACACTTTTAATAATTGCATTGTATTCCTTCACTGGAATCCATTATTATTTTCACAGTATTTGGAAGATTTAGATTACTTTTAATTTTTTTTACGAGATAGGGGTCTCTGTTGCCCAGGCTGGCCACAAACTGTTGGGTCCTCCTTCCTCAGCCTTCCCAAGTAGCTGGGATCATAGGTATGTGCTTTTTTAGTTTTTAGCTGTTGAACATGATGTTTTCATGAACATCTTTGGGCATTTTAATGCTTTATTTAGAGTTGAATGGCCAAGGTTGCATAGGCAGATGAGGGAATGGGTCAGGTAGGAGTGGTGTTTTTTGTTTTTGTTTGTTTGTTTGTTTGTTTCTTCTTTTTCTGAGACAGAGCCTCAATTTGTCTCCCTGGATAGAGTGCCATGGCATCACAGCTCACAGCAACCTCCAATTCCTGGGCTCAAGCGAGTCTCTTGCCTCTGCCTCCCAAGTAGCTGGACTACAGGCTCCTGCCACAACGCCCAGCCATTTTTTGGTTGCAGCCACCAATGTAGTTTGGCGGGCCCAGGCTGGATTCGAACTCGCCAGCTCAGGTGTACGTGGCTGGCGCCTTAGCCCATTGAGCCACAGGCGCCGAGCCAGTTTTTGTTTGTTTTTTAAGCAGAGGGAGCAGCTTGTGCACAGGCAAGAAACAACATGGTATACTGAGAGAGCAGAAGGTTCAGGTAGGGCTGAGGCAAGTGGGAAGTGAGGCTGGAGAAGAAGGTAGGTGCCAGATCACAAAGGGCATTCTACCATTCTGTGTCTTCAACTTTCTTGAGTAGAGACATTGAAGGATTTTTAAGCTGAGAAACAGTCATTTTACGGCTTCTTTTTTTTTTTTTTTTTTTCATTTTAAGGCTTTTAAGTTGGTGAGTTATCACCTTGTTTCAGAAAGATTATTCAGGGATAAGCTTTGTCAAGAATATAATACAAGCAAGAAACCAGTTAACATGTGAGAACTTAAAGTCATTGGAATGACAGGATAGATTCAAGAAATAATTAGGTCAACTGGAATGATTTGATGGTTACTTGGATTAAGAAATAAAGGAGAGGGGAGGAGTCTAAAATGACTCCCAGGTTTTTAGTTAAGGCAGCTGGGAAAAATTATTTAGAGGTGAACATGCCTAATGGTACAGATTAGTATTTTCATGACTCATAAACCAGGTGGTTTTAGAGTAGAGGAGTTTTTTTCTTTTGAGACAGAGTCACTATGTGGCCCTCAGTAGTGTTCTGTGGCATCACAGCTCACAGCAACCTCAAACTCTTGGACTTTAGCGATTGTCTTGCCTCAGCCTTCCAAATAGCTGGGACTACAAGCACCACCACAACACCCAGCTGTTTTTTTGTTGCAGATGTCATTTTTGTTTAGCAGGCCAGGGCTGGGTTTGAACCCACCAGCCTCGGTGTATTTGGCTGGCGCTCTACCCACTGAGCTACAGGTGTCGCCAAGTAGAGGAATTTCAGAAGGGAAAGCTGTGTGTTGAGAATATTCAAACAAGTGATTTGACATTGCTTATCCACCCATGCTTTTGTGTGATTCTTAATATGTGACAAGGAAAACCTTATTAAGATAAATTACTTTGTGGACTACTTATTAGAACACCACATCTGAGAGAAGAAATAATCATTTTAAGTCAAAAGCTTTGTTTGATTTTTTGTTATTGTACCTTGAGAATTAGAGTATATGTTAGCTGATTAGTCATCCTGTTTGTGGGTGATAGCCTGGCATTGGAAAGAATAATAAAGAATTCCTAACCAGTCAATCATAAGGGAGTATCACAGGCAATAAAATAAATGAAACCTGGCATCTTTTATTAGTTTAAGTTGAATAAACTCACTGAGAGGTCAGTGGATGTTATTAGCCAGTCTGAGATATTATTAATAAGGTCTTAGCAAAGTTGAGATTAGACCTTTAGGAATTTACTTTTGCTGCACTCATATAAAGTTTAGTTTCTTAAATAGATATAAAGATGATAAAATGTTTTAAAGCCTGGGAGCTGTAGTCTGGTGAGCTGTGTGGTGGATTGAGGAGGAGAGTACAAGAGCCACTGGAACTTCATTTTGTATGTTTTTGTTTTTTTTTTTAAAAGACAGTCTCACTCTGTCACCTTGGATAGAGTGCCATGGTGTCATAGATCACAGAAACCACAAACTCTTGGGCTCGAGCAATCCTCTTGTCTCAGCCTCCTGAATAGCTAGGACTATAGGCACATGCTGATGTGCTGAGCTAGTTTTTCTTTTCTTTTTTCTTTTTCTTTTTTGGTAGAGACTGGATCATTTTTTGCTCTTGCTCAGGCTGGTCTTAAACTCCTGAGCTCAAGCAATCTAGCCACCTTGGGCTCCCAGAGTGCGAGGATTACAGGCATGAGCCATCGCACCTGGCTTGTATGATTATTTGTATTTCCAAGGAGAGAGATGGGCTATAATAGTTATTAAATTTCAAAAGGCATTCATAACTTAAAAATGGTTAAGAGTCACAAATACAGAGTAAAAACATAGCCACATAACACTCAACAAACCTTTAAAAGGGTTTTAAAACTTATACATCTCATAAAATTTGTCTCCCTTTCTATAGCTGAATTTCTACCTAACTTGGAGAACATTTTATAAGGGGATCTGATTCTAGTTTTTTAAAGCATTTAAATTACTTTTTTATAAAATGGTTTTTGGCATTCATTTCTTTCGTTTACATATGTTTAAGTAAATCATACAATTATAATAATAGTGGTATTAGAAAGTTTGGAGACAAACCACCATATTTAGGTAAGCTTGCAATATAGATATTGGTGGACAGAAATTTATAGGGTCATTGGTCACAGGTGTTGATTGTGTTACGCACTTTTTTTTTTTTTTTTTTGGAGATAGAGTCTTATCCTGTTGCCCTCGGTAGGGTGCTGTGATGTCACAGCTCATAGCAACCTCCAGCTCTTCGGCTTAGGTGATTCTCTTGCCTCAGCCTCCTGAGTAGCTGGGACTACAGGCGCCCACCACAACGCCCAGCTATTTTTTGTTGTTGTCGCAGTTTGGCCGGGGTCAGGTTGGAACCCGCCACCCTCGGTATATGGGGCCAGCGCCCTACCCACTGAGCCACAGGCACCACTCTGTTACCTGCATTTTTTATAGGGAAGATAGAGCTCATGGGTTATCCTGGGAAGTCAATTAAGTGAATATCTTCATCCCTTCGGGCTGCTGTAACAAAAATACCTCAGAATGGAATAATAAATAATTTATTTTTTATAGTTTTAAAGACTGAAGTCCAACATAAAGACACCAACCGATTCATTGTCTAGTGAGGACTTGTTTTTGGCTAAATAGGTGGTACCTCTTGCTATATTCTCAAATGGTGAAAGCGACAAACACATTATCTTCAGTTTCTTCAATCACTTTTATAAGAGCACTAGTACCATTCCTGAGGGTAGATCTTTCACGACTTAATTATTTTCCCTAAGGCTCTACGTCTTAATACTATCACAATGGGGATTAAATTTCAACATGTGAATTTTGGGGGTATAACCAACATTCATACCATAGATGCAAAGCTTCATCTATAGTATACGCTTATGTATATGAAAAATTAATACACAAGAATGTTTTGATTTAAGGGAGAGATGTTATTTCATATGTGATACAGGAAGTATAACTTAGAAATACTGATTTTTTTTTTCCCTTAGGTATTTCTAATACACAAATGACCTCTCCTCAGAGGAAAATTTCTGCTCTCCACATTCACTTGTTTTGTGATTGCTATGACTTTAGAATATCTATTACTGTTATTGTAACCTAATGAAAAGAACAGAGAATAGAACTGGGGAAGGATACAGGAGGGGTGGGGTGTAGTGGGGAAGAGGGGCAGTTGTGAGGGCCATAGATCCTGCATCTCAGCGATAGACCTGAAGCTCAGAAGTGTGCTACACCTTGAAAACCTTGAGGTTTTCACATAGAAACAGTGTTGGCTACATGATGTAGTTTAGTTTTGTTTAGCTTTGTAACCAATTAACTACTGCTTATAGACTAGTGTAGAAACATAACCATCATCTATTACATTATTTATATTGCTAAAAAGCCAGCTTCACAAAAGGGCATTTTGGGATTCAGTTTAAGATGTATGACATCAAGGTCTGGTAAGAACAATTGACCAGACTTTTGCCAGTTGTGAACATTTTAGCATCATGGTCTACATATGTCTAAGTGAAAACAGAAGGATCATATTTTATTTGCTTTGAAAGGTTTTTAAAAACATGACAGTTTAAGGTGAAGCTTTACCTGGTACTCCATTGTAAGAGTGCTTATTCAAAGGGAATCAAGGGTGAGACTTGGTTATTTAAATCTGTTTAATGGCATTATCAAAATAGTCTAATCTAGTTAAAAAGATATTTGGCCCTTATGCTACAAAATCACAATCTAAATACTTTGGACCATTATACAATGTTGGTGAAACATGATTTTGCAATATTTGTAGAATTAAACTTTGTGAATTTTAAACAGAATAAAAGACACTACTATTTCAGGCTGTGCGAAGTAAAACCTGGTAAATGGAAAGTGTTAAAACTTTCAAAGGCATTATAATTTTAGCCTTTTAGAAGATCTGGGGCTGGGCAGCAAGACAGATTCTTTTTGTCATATTTTGACCTCAAATTTCTCAACGTTCCCAAGACATGAGCTTATTAGAAGGTAACAAAATTATTTAGTTAAGGTTTTAGAGCCTCCTATCCACTTCCTATTTATTTTCCAGTATTGATGATTCTGCTTTATTTACCTACTCTCGTGTGATCCAGCACATGTAATGCTATTCTAGAGTAGCTATTTTAAGGTAGGTGAATCATGCAGGTATAACTCAAGATTTTTATTTTAAAATATAATGGGATATTTGATATTCTAATTCAGGCTGAGATTCTATTAAATGTGAAGCAGAAAAAGACTTACAGGAAATTATAGTTTAATGTTAAAAACTTAAGGCCTGGGATGAGGAGGAAAGTAGAAAAATCTTTTGACAGCGAATATGTAACTTTACATTATAGAGCATAATGGAGTGTTGAAGCAGACAAGGGAGTTGAGGTGGCATATTCTGTTTGAGAGACATAAATAATGGAGAATGTATTGAATACTGAGATGTCAAAGGACACTGAAAGACAGTGAAGAAGATTTCAGCAACGAGGAGAAAGATAGGTAAAAGAATGCTTCAGCTTTTATTATAATAATTAAATATTCAAGGCTCGGCGCCTGTAGCACAGTGGTTATGGCGTCAGCCACATATGCCGAAGGTCAGGCCAGCTAAACAGCAGCAGCAAAAAATAGCTGGGCATTGTGGTGGCCGCCTATAGTCCCAGCTACTTGGGAGGCTGAGGCAAAAGAATAGTTTGCCCAAGAGTTGGAGGTTTCTTTTTTTTTCTTTGGTAGAGACAGAGTCTCACTTTATCACCCTCGGTAGAGTGCCGTGGCATCACACAGCTACAGCAACCTCCAACTCCTGGGCTTAGGCGATTCTCTTGCCTCAGCCTCCTGAGTAGCTGGGACTACAGGCGCCCGCCACAACGCCCAGTTATTTTTCTGTTTTGCAGTTCAGCCAAGGCTGGGTTCGAACCCACCACCTTTGGTATATGGGGCCTGCACCCTACTTGATGAGCCACAGGTGCCGCCCGAGTTGGAGGTTTCTGTAAGCTGTAACGCCATGGCACTCTATGAGGGCGACATAGTGAGACTGTCTCAAAAAAAAAAAAAAAAAATTAGACATTCAAAGAGGCAGCCAGTTTTTACTGTCCAGGAAGTTAAGCAATTGTCTATTTTATATTCTAGGTTTATGTAAAGCAAGCTATAGGCAAGCAACTTGACATCAGGAATTTATATTAAGAGATTTCTTTTAGGGAGTGTCAAGCAAGTTCAAAACTCAATCTTTTAATCTTCTCTGGCATGATCATAATATTCATGGTGCCCTCAAGACACTTCATGTTTGTTCTAAACCATAAAAGAAAACATGTTTAGCCTTAGCATAATTTGCATTGCATATATTATTAATGGTCTAGTCTAATGACTTCTCAAAGTAGTCAGGTAAAAAAAAAAAAACCTCTGGGGCGGCGCCTGTCGCTCAGAGGAGTAGGGCACTGGCTCCAAATGCTGGAGGTGGTGGGTTCAAACCCAGCTCCAGCCAAAAACTGCAAAAAAAAAAAAACCTCTGCAGAATAGGTATGTACTAAATGGAGACAACTGTAGAAACTGTCCATGCTGTATAAAATTCTTATATACTTATGTATTATTTTGCTTTATTATCATTTGTAGAGATTCACCTGTGTGTTATATGTGGTAGTGCTGTTTACTAGTTTGAATTCAGTAAGTATTTACAAGATGCATACTATGTTCCTGGATTTGTTTAAGGTATTGTGGTTGATGCATTTTCTTTCTTTTTTTTTTTTTCTGTTGAGACAGAATCTCACTTTGTTGCCCTCAGTAGCGTGTTGTGTCATAGCTCACAGCAACCCCAAATTCTTGGGCTCAAGCGATTCTCTTGCCTCAACCTCCCAGATAGCTGGGACTACAGGCACCCACCACAGTGCCCAACTGTATTCAGAGACAGAGTCTTGCTCTGGCTCAGACTGGAACCTGTGAGTTCAGGCAATCCACTCTCCTTGGCCTCCCAGGTGTGAGGATTACAGGAGTGAGCCACCATGCCCAGCAATGGTGCATTTTCTGAATCCAATCCTCATGAATTAACACACGTGAAACAAAGCATCTTATGAAAGGAAGTATTACATTGTGTGATGTGTTAGTTGTCATAAATAGTCAAGGAGTAGTGAGAATAATTTGGCCTAGAATGTATAAACAAAACAAAAGTGATACAGAGAGACTCCCTGAGGCTCCATTTTGAAAGATAGATAAAATTTGCCTAGATGAAGTGGGAATCTGAAATAAAGAAACATGAACAATAAGTGGGGTGATTTAAGCAGACTTTGCTGATCGGAACAGGGGACTTTTGGACTTACCAGGAGGTAAGGATAGATTGGTTGTTCCTTAGGATTAAGTAAACAAAACAATAAATATTTATTTACTAGATTCCATTGGTTTTTAAAAACGTTTAAGATGTCTTTGTATATGCCATACTACAAGAGAGCATAGAGTAGAAGTTGGTGGAAAAGATGAGATAAAAACAGGTGAGGTTACAAAATGGAGTCCAGAATTAGACTAATACTAATGATGCTTATCATGATAGTGATAAGAGTTTTAAATACCTGATTTAGAAATGTGAATTCTCTTACAGGCAATAGGGATCCTTGAAGAGTTGATTCAGGGTAGTGGTACACTTACACACACACACACACAAAACAGAGTCTCACTCTGTTGCCTGGGCTAGAGTGCCATGACATCAGCCTAGCTCACAGCAACCTTAAACTCTTGGGCTCATGTGATCCTCCTGCCTCAGACTCCCAAGTGGTCAGTACTACAACCATCCACCACAACTCTTGGCTTTTTTTTCTACTTTTAGTAGAGAGGGGGTCTTGCTCTTGCTCAGGCTGGTCTTGAACTTCTGAGCTCAAGCTATCCTCCGCCCTTAGGCTCCCAAAGTGCTAGGATTACAGGCCCAGCTGAGCCATCATGCCCAGCCTCAAAATATGTTCAGAAAAACCAGGTTGGTGGATTGGAGAAGTGTTTGTGCCAGTCACAGTGTAGCCTGAGGGTAGGGAAGCTTATAATAGTTATCTTGAGCTTGGCACAAATCTCGGAAGCTTACAATCGTGAGAAACCTACAAAGGGAAATGCTGCAGGAATGCTAACTGGTGGTATTCAGGGGTGTCCAACCTGAGGCCTGTGAGCCGCATCTGGATTATATAGGAACTTTTTTGCCTTTTTGTGATGGTGGATATCATGAAAAATTATGCACAGACCTTTCTTTTTTTTTTTTTTTCGGTAGTGTTTGTGAATTTAATATGTGGTCCAAGACAGCTCTTCTTCCAATGTGATGCAGAGAAGCCAAAAGATTGGGCACTAACGTAAGGAGTGTAAGATGAGCTCTGTTATGTTTAAAACACTATCTGTGTTTAGGCTATTTTTTCTTTGGCACTTTCAGTACACCCAACTGCTGCATTCTTGCTGGATTTTATCATTTGAAGCCCAAAAAGTCAAAACTGCTATTGAGTATTCTCATTCTCAAACTATTGATGATAATATTTCTGCTTTTTTTTTTTCTTCTGAAGCTGTCATCCTGGGTAGAGTGCCATGTGTTACAGCTTACAGCAACCTCAAACTCTTGGGCTTAAGTGATTCTCTTGTCTCAGCCTCCCAACAGGCACCTGCCACAACACCGCTGGGCTATTTTTTTGTTGCAGTTGTTATTGTCGTTTTAGCTGGCCTGGGCTGGGTTTGAACCCACCACCCTCAGTGCATGTGGCCGGTGCCGTAACCACAGTGATACGGGTGCTGAACTGATATTTCTGCTTCTTGAGTCCTTATCCTTAGATTAGGTTGAGAATTATGGTACCAAGGGGCTAGTCAAATAAAAATGGGCAATGGGTTTGTCTTTAAAACTGAGAAATTGGAACTTCTCACAATGCCCTATGACAGCCTGTATTGTTCTTACTCTATACATTTCACAAAGGGTTTCTTATCTTTTCACCTATTTATTTATTTATTAATTTTTTGAGACATAGTCTCACTTTGTTGTCCCCTGGTAGAATGCCGTGGCATCATAGTTCATAGCAACTTCAGACTCTTGGGCTCAAGCAATTCTCTTGCCTCAGCCTCCCAAGTAGCTGGGACTACAGGCGCCTGCCACAACGCCTGGCTATTTTTAGAGACAGGGTCTTGCTCTAGCTTATGCTGGTCTTGAACTCGTGAGTTTAGGTAATCCACCCTCCTCAGCCTCCCAGAGTGCTGGGATTACAGGCCTGAATCACTGTACCCGGCTGTTCACCTGTTTATGTTGGCCTACTATGAGTAGTACACTTGTGGGTAGACTGGAGAACAGACTCTGCTTGTAATGGTTTACGTTAAAACACATGCCCAGTGCTTGCTTCGGCAGCACATATAGTAAAACACATACCCATGTCTCTTTCATATACTTGTGCATACACATATGCACGCATGTCTGCACCCAGAAAAGATTTAGTAGGAGACATTTTGAATAGACCATGTGATGGTAAAGTAGTACCAATGATATAAAAGTCAAAATTTCTCTTTGATTTTAGAATATTGTTTTATCAGTGATCATTTGTAATCATGTTGATAGGAATTAAATTTGATTTCTTGAGCACTCATTCATTGACGATAGAGAGACTAAAAGAGCATACTGAAAATTAAAGGAAAGCTGCCAAACTTGTAAAATTGATTGTGGATAATTATATTAATAAATGTGTTCATATTTAGATGTCACCAAAGTGACTTTCATCATTGATGTGTGGCTCTTTTCTTTTTTTAAGACATAGTCTTGTCTCAGCGCCCATAGCTCAGTGGTTAGGGCACTGGCCACATACACTGGGGCTGGCGGGTTTGAACCCAGCCTGGGCCTGCTAAACAACAATGACAATTGTAACAAAAAATAGCCGGGGGTGTTGTAGTGGGTGCCTGTAGTCCAGATACTTGGGAGGCTGAGGCAAGAGAATCGCTGAAGCCCAAGAGTTTGAGGTTGCTGTGAGTTGTGATGTTACAGTACTCTAATGAGGGTGATATAGATTCTGTCTCAAAAAAAAAAAAAAAGAAGGCTCCGCGCCTGTGGCTCAATGGGCTAAGGTGCCAGCCACTTACACCTGAGCTGGCGGGTTCAAATCCAGCCCGGGCCCGCCAAACAACAATGACGGCTGCAACCAAAAAATGGCTGGGTTTTGTGGCGGGCGCCTGTAGTCCCAGCTACTTGGGAGGCGGAGGCAAGAGACTCACTTGAGCCCAGGAATTGGAGGTTGCTGTGAGCTGTGATGCTATAGCACTCTCTCCAGGGTGACAGCTTGAGGCTCTGTCTCAAAAAAAAAAATAGTCTTACTCTGTCATCCTGGGTAAGAGTGCTGTGGCACCATAGCTCACCACAACCTCAACCTCTTAGGCTTGAGCAGTCTTCTTGCCTCAGCCTTCCAAGTAGCTGGGACTGCAGGTATGTAGCACTATGTCTAGCTAGTTTTCCTATTTTATTTAGTAGAGACTGGGGCTCACTCTTGTTCAGGCTGGTCTCCCAAAATACAAGTATTACAGGCATGAGCCATCACGCTCAGCCAATATATAGCTCTTAAGTTGATAAGATTTTTATTCTGATGTTCTGTAATTAGGGTTCTGTAGGATTTGAATCGTATCTAATGTCTTTGTTTATTAAAAAAAGTCCTTTTAATTTACTGATGTTGGGAACACTGGGAAAGTTGAAGAGAAGTGGTTAAAATAAGTTTGAATGATACCTGTTTGTGCCTCTATAGCAAAATACCACAGACTGGATAATTTATAGTGAATATAAATTTACTGTCTCACAGTGCTAGAGGCTGGAAATTCCAAAATGAAGTCTCTGGTAGGTTTGGTGCCTGGTGAGGGCTGCTCGCTGCTTCCAAGACCACATCTTGTTGCTGCATCTTTCAGAAGGGATTCTGTATCCTCGTATCATGAAGGAACTGAAGGGCAAAAATGTCTTAAATTAGTTTCTTCCAGCCCTTTTGTAAAGCAATAAATAATCATTCTTGAGGGCAGAGCCTTCATGAGTTAATCCCTTCTCAAAAGCTCCCCTCCCTTCTTACTACCACTTGGGAATTAAATTTCAGCATGTGGATTTTGGGGGCATTCAAACCATAGCATTTGAGATGGTGACTGTTTGGGCATTAGTGAAAGTGTTTCTGTGTTGCTGAGATTTATATATATGCCATGATAAAAAGTTGAAAATGTGTGGTTTCCTTTTTTTTTTTTGGTAGAGACAGAGTCTCACTTTGTCCCCCTCAGTAGAGGCCGTGGTGTCACAGCTCACAGCAACCTCCAACTCTTGGTCATTCTCTTTCCTCATCCTCCCCAGTAGCTGGGACCATAGACGTCCACCATAACGCCCGGCTAATTTTTGTTGCAGTTTGGCCAGGGGCCGGGTTAGAACCCGCCACCTTTGGTATATGGGGCCGGCGCCACCCAACATGTGGTTTCTTGTTGAGTGATTTGGGGGATAATTTGGCTTTTCATAAATATGGCCTATATTTCTGTGATTCTGGAGTTTAATTGTGGCTATTGGTTGAAGTCAAAATGGCAGGGTATAATTCACTCTGTGCTTGGGACACTAGGTGGATTTTAGCTAATTTGTCAGATTATAGTCCCCTCTAGACTAAGAGATTTGCTCTAGCTGTTCGGCTTTAAAATAGTGTTACACTGAGTCCTGAGACCGAAGGAAAAAGTAGTGGAGATGGCCATGTTTGCTTTGTTTCTCACCCCAAATGCCACATACCTCTGCTCTAAAGACCCTGTTAGGAGTTAGGTGTCAGATCATGAAATAGTAACTGTTCTACAAAGTCTAAAAATTTACATCATGTTTCTAGCCTGTTCATGTAGTTCAAGCTTTGATGAAGTTGTTATATTATACCTGTTTATAAATCTTAACATTCTCCTAAATCCTACTAGGAACCTTAGTGACTACATGATTTGCTCTTTCAAAATAAGGCAGATTGTTACTAGAGTGGATTTTAATTTAGGTAATTTAAATCACTAGACCAGGCCAGGTGCGGTGGCTTACACCTGTAATCCTAGCACTCTGGGAGGCCGAGGCAGGTGGATTGCCTGAGCTCACCAGTTCAAGACCAGTCTTAGCAAGAGAGAGACTCTAGTCTCTAAAAATAGCCGAGTGTTATGCTGGGCTCCTATAGTCCTAGCTACTTGGGAGGCCGAGGCAAGAGAATAGCTTGAGCCTAAGAGTTTGAGGTTGCTATGACACCATGGCACTCTACTGAGGGCACCAAAGTAGGACTCTGTCTCAGGAAAAAAAAACACTAGACCAGAACAACTAATTTTTAAATTACTTTTTTCTAGCAGAACTTTATTTTTGGGTGGTTAAACTTAATACATCTTCATCACAACTTATTTCATTTTACAATTCTTCTTCTTGTTTTATTTTATTTTATTTTTTTATTTTTACATATACATGTGTTAGGTTTCCAGTTTTTGCCTTCACAGAATTTAAAAGGCTTAAAATTTAATAACAATAATGATTTAAGATAAGGACTAGAAACAAAAACCACATAAAGAATGAACAAAGATAAATACGTTCGGAAAAGAGAATAGACAATTATACTGCATCAAAATATTAAGCAATATTAATAATAATAATGCCAAGAAAGTAACGTTCACATTGTCAAATAAGAGTATGTCTATTATAGAATGCTTTAACTCTGAGGCTCAGTATGAAGTCATCGGTTAACTTCTTATTTTTTCCCAAAGTCTCAAAAAATAGACAACTAATATTATATAAATAAAAGTAAAAGAGAATTTCAAAAAACAGATCATGCCAAATGTTATATACAATAGATAAAGAAGAAATATTTCAAAATCGTTCTACTTGATCTGGATACACTTGATACTGAAATTGGAGAAAATATATTATTATAAAGGGAAATTACTAACATATTTCACTTATAAATGAGGATGCAATATCCTAAACAATATATTGACAAGTTGAATTAAAAATTAATGTTTAAGTAATGTACTTTGATCAAAATTGAATTCAATTTATGTGAGAATTAGTCACTATTTTCTTTCCTTTTTTTTTGTTTTCTTTCCCTCACCCCCTCCCTCCTTCTCTCTCTGTCTGCTCTCTCCTTCCCCCATGCCCCTCTGTGTCATTAATTGTTATTAATTGTCCTTATATCAAAGTTGAATACATAGGATTTATGCTTCTCCATTTCTGTGATGTTTCATGGAGAATAATGTATTCCACCTC
>CAUYRH010012627.1:0-16756 GCA_963574655.1 Perodicticus potto | reverse complement strand
CTTCACTTTACACTTGGGACTAAATGTGGAACCCCCATTTCCTATGCCTAGGTCAGTTTCTTGTGAATTTCCTAGGCCTGAATTCCATGGATGGACTGTGTCCATTCATTGATGCACTCATTCACCTTCCCCCCCCCCCCCCGGCGGAAGGGACTGCATTCATTCGTTTCCTGGCCAAGGAACCCATACACCTATATATACCCTGAGGCTAGAGGCCTAGAGGAGGAGACGGGGAAAGACCAGGAGAGGAACGGAGAGAGCTTCTCTTTCCCTACTTGAAATATCTGCCACTACCAGGAGCTTTGGTGTTTTCTGTATTCTTTTCTGTAAATCAATTCTGTCTTATCATGGACGGGTGGCGGGGGGAAATAATGTAATGAAGAATAATAAAATACATGTATTTAAAAAAAAAAAAAAAAAAAAAGGAACATACTTTACTGTGCTTTGAATTTCTTTTGAAAATAATCTAATTAATGATCTTTAAAACTTTTCATGGCACACCCAAGATCCTCTCCCGCACCTGGGTTGAAAATCGCAGCGCCACCAGCATCTAGTGGGCGGGGCCGGGAACATCCAGTGGGCGGGGCCGGGAAGGTGCTAAACATCCTCGATGCACAAACAATTAACCTGGCCCCAAATGTCAACAGAGCTGAGGGGGAGAACCCCTGAAAAGAGAACTCTATTATGTGCCCCAAATCCATTCCTACTGGAGATTTCCTATTCTCAGTAAAAGACACCACAACCCCAAGTTGCTCAGACCCCAAGCCTAGGAGTTTGCCTTCATTGTCCCTTTCTCTCATCCCTTTTTTGTACATAAATTTTAAGCTGTCACCATTAAAGGAAAATTTTGATTCAGTGATATTTGACTCATAGCTTCCTCCCCTCCCATGGTGGTTCTGTTAACTCATCCCGGTATGCATTCAACAGATGTTTGGAAGGCCTCGGGTCCACCCCATCCCTGTCCATCAGAAAGAAACAGACAGTAGAATAAAACAAAGTTCAAATTTTCAAAAGGAGCAATAGACAGTTACTAGGCACCTACTGTTTGCCAGGCACTCAGCAGAGCACTGGAGATGCAGTGGTGAGTTAGACAGAGCTCCTGCTTCCTTAGGGCTCTCAGCAATTTTAGGGTCACACTCCCCTTTTGAAAACCTGAGAAATCATATTGACCCTTTAGGGATGAAAGCAGCTAGGGGTCCTAGTTGTTGGCAATGTTTCCCTGGATTCCTCTTACATCATCAACAGCTAAATCACAGCCATACCCAGACCATCACCTGGGAGTGAAGGATGAACTTCACCCTGTTTGGGGTCCTCGCCCACCTGCAGGGGCAGTTTTCCAACAGCAAGGGCTTTTGATAAAGGTGGGAGTGGGCACTAGACCTGCAGGGCAGCACAGTTAGGTTCTGACAGGACAGGACAGAGTGAGGCAGAGAGAGAAGAGCAAAGCATCCTGCCCCTGGTTTTTCTAAGACCTCCTTCTTTTGATTCTGCAATTCTGTTTTCTTACTGAGCCAATAGTGGAGTTTCCTCTGGGATTCTCAGGGTTTAACTCCTCCCTGACTGTGGGTCTTGCTCAGCAAAACTTTTCCAACCTACCTGCATCTCTGAGGTGGTGGCACCAGGCTGAATGGAGAGCTGGGGGGGGGGGCGGTTCTTGTCTATTTCTAAGTTGTCAGGGGTTTGGGGAACTGAGACCCCTTGACACCTTCACTGAACCAGCCTTTTCAAGTTGAAGACTGCAGGGCTCCTTGCTCGCCCAGCCCAGGCAACCCCCAGGCCTCTCACAGACTTCCACCACCCAGCCTTCTCCAAACACTCAGCCCTCTCCACCCTGCCCCCTGCTTCCTCTTCTCAATGCCTTCCCACCATGCTCCCTCGGCCAGAAATGCCTGTCTGCACTTTAGCTCTTAATATCTGCATATTTTTCCAGACCTCCCTACAGCTTCATCTTCTCCTTGCCTCCTCTCTCGATGCCCCTGGGCAGAGTTCGTGGCTTGGGTACTTCTCTTGGGTACTATCACAGGGCACTCAGTATTGTATGAAGTAATTAACTAACCCACATCGTGACACCCCTCCCCGGTAAAGTTTGAGCTCCTGGAGGGCTTGGATGGTGCTTGAATTATTTGTGTAATTTCTGGGACACGGAGGGCTCTCAAAAATGAGGAATAAGTGGATAACTGGCTGAATAAGTAAGTGACACCAGCTGGAAATTTCTCACTAAAGTTAGAGAGCAGTTTCCACAACCCAGTTCTATTCCTTACTTGTAGATGTGTGGCCTCGGTTGAGTTACTTAACCTCTCTGTGCCTCAGTTTCTTCATCTGTGAAATGCAGATTATAATAGAATGACCCATCTAGTTCATACGGCAGCCATGATCATCAATGGTTAGTGCATGTGAAGTCCTTAGAACAGTAGCTGGCATACAGCAATGCTCAGTGGCACTGTGCCTCTGCCCAGAATGCTTCCGATCCACCCCATCCTTGTCCTAGCCCTACGAGAGAGTTGGCTGCTGAAGGCTCTGTCTTCACCCTTTCTCTGGAGAATTGCTCTCAGCCAACAGGAGCAGCCTCCCCTAGACAGTTACCTTTGCAGCTCCAGTCAATGCCTGGCTCACGTGGGGTCCAAAAGGCCAGCCCCTACTGAAAGGCAGCATTGAATTGCAGAGCAAGCTGTCCCCCAGAGCCCCCAGAGTCCGCTCAGACTAAGCACCCATTCTCCTTCCTGTCTTCCTGCCTCACCCCTTGCCTCCTAATCACTCGCCCAGGAATCTGTCTCTAGGGCACCTGGCTCAGACAATCACTGTCACCACCAGTATCATCAGAGAGAACGCGAGACCTAGAAGGGTCACCTAATTCGTCTAAGACCCAAGATTAGGAACAGAATGAGTTGCAGGTCAGGCAGTGATTGGGAGTTAGCTTGCTACTTTTCTTTTCTTTTTTTCTATAAAATAAAGAACGGTGATTGCACTAATATACACTATGATTTAATTAAAAAAGAAAGAAAGAAAGAACAGTGCTTCAAAATGTCTCCCAAATGTTTACAGCATAGTCTAAATATTCAGAAGTGGCTCGGCGCTTGTGGCTCAACAGGCTAGGGCGCCAGCCACGTACACCTGAGCTGGCGGGTTCGAATCCAGCCCGGGCCCGCCAAACAACAATGACGGCTGCAACCAAAAAATGGCTGGACGTTGTGGCGGGCGCCTATAGTCCCAGCTGCTTGGGAGGTGGAGGCAGGAGACTCGCTTGAACCCAGGAGTTAGAGGTTGCTGTGAGCTGTGATGCCACAGCATTCTCTCCAGGGTGATAGCTTGAGGCTCTGTCTCAAAAACAAATAAATAAATAAATATTCAGAAGTGGTAATTATCCATTTTTTTATCATTTGCATTTTTTTTTATTTTTACATATACATGTGTTTATTAGGTGCTAAGTTCCTTTCCTTTTTTTTTTTTTTTTTTGATGGCATGAAAAGAAAACAGAAACTTAAAAAAAAATAAAAGAAAAGAATGCCACAGAGGCAGCAATTAAAAATCAGGACAATGGTGCCATTTGTAAACAAAGGAAGACATTGTTTCTACAAAGGACCGAATGGTATTACTTTTCAAATACTGCAGTCAGTATATAGGGATGACTAAATTAAGTATTGGTGGCATTATGACAGTACTTTTAATGGAGTAGTAGGCATGAGACTACAGTAAGTTAAAATGTAGTAGGAGAATATAGCATAGAAAGCCACTGTAGGAATAGCCTTCAGGAATTATGGGTTTTGGCCAGGCATGGTGGCTCACACCCGTAATCTCAGCACTCTGGGAGGCCGAGGCGAGGGGATTGCTCAGGAGTTTAAGACCAGCCTAAGCAAGAGAGAGATCTCATCTCTACTAAAAATAGAAAAATTAGCTGAGCCATGTGGCCCATATCTGTAGTCCCAGCTCCTTGGGAGGCTGAGGCAAAAGGATCTCTTGAGCCCAAGAGTCTGAGATGGCACTCTACTCAGTGAGACTCTGTCTAAAAAATAAAATAAAATAAATGAAAAATAAAAAGAATTATGTGTTTCATTATGGATAGATTCTATTGATAGGCCTAGATTTCACTGATGTTTCCTTTGAGGGTGGCGCCTGTGGCTCAAAGGAGTAGGGTGCCGGCAGCATATGCTGGAGGAGGCGGGTTCAAACCCAGCCCCGGCCAAAAACTGCAAAAAAAAAATGTTTCCTTCAGCTACATCTAAGCTGCTATTAATCCCAGTCTGTATTTTTTACCTGACACATTTTGGTTTTTATATCTAGAAGTTCAACTTAGGCCTTTTTAATATATTCCATATTTCTACTTAACTTTTTGAACGTATATAATGTAATTCAATAGCCATTTTGATAAATTTGTCTGCTAATTATGTGTGAGCACTGGGGTGGTATCAATTGTGTCAAGAGTTTGTCATTTTAGAGGAGTGCAGGTTCTGAAGAGCCTCTGAGGAGCCTTTCCTAAGAAATAACAACTGAATGAATTCCCCAATAATCAGCTTGGAAAGCACAGGCTGAGGAGGCCGTGGTGGGTACAGAAGCCCCAGCAAGAAGGAAAGGATGGAAAAGGCGCATGTGACCAGGATGTGACTTGGCGTGGTGAGGGAGTGGGGTCAGCACGGGTTGAGTCCCTACTCCCTGAGATGAAACTTGAGGGTCCCAGGACAAGCGGGGAGCCCCCTTAGCACAGGTCGGGGTTGGAAAATGGGGCACAGCCATGTTCCTGCTTGCCTTGGCCTCACTGCCATCCCACCTGTCCAGATACTCTGCCCCTCTGAGAACCCCCAGGCCTCCACTGAGTACTGTTCAGCAATCCCCACAGCCCCAGCCCACACCAGCTCCAAACCATTTCCACCTGATAACCCCAGGTAAGTTATGATCGGGTCAATCCATCACACCAGACCATGAGGACTTCTAGGGCAGGATTCAGGACGTGGGTCTTTGTCCCACCCCATGTTGGGAGGGAGAATGAGGGAAAGAAAACAAGACAGACACTTGCTCTTGGGCACCTGTGAGGTGGGGTTAGGACATAGGGCTCATCGTGTGTGAGGGCCGGGAGAAGTCTGTTACCTTCATGGTAGCTGCGGAAAACAATGAGGCCAGATTCAAAGTCAAGTCAGCCTAAGCACAGCACACCAGGGAAAGGAAAATCTACTTCAGGCAAGGAGTTCGAAGACATTTGATGTAATTATATGAATTTTCTGATGGGGACTGGGGCCGTGGAAGAGCTTTCCAGGGCCTAGAACAAGGATTACAAAAGTCGCATATACTTCTAAAATATTCAAATAAAACAGAAATGTATAAAATAGGAAATATTAGTGGCTGGTATTCATTCTCAGCTATCTCTACTGTTAAGAATTTAAGCATATGGGCGGCACCTGTGGCTCATCGAGTAGGGTGCCGGCCCCATATACCGAAGGTGGTGGGTTCAAACCCGGCCTCGGCCAAACTGCAAAACAGAAAAATAGCCGGGAGTTGTGGCGGGTGCCTGTGGTCCCAGCTACTCAGGAGGCTGAGGCAAGAGAATCGCCTAAGCCCAGGAGTTGGAGGTTACTGTGAGCTGTGTGACGCCACGGCACTCTACCGAGGGTGATAAAGTGAGATTCTGTCTCAAAAAAAAAAGAATTTAAGCATATTTCCAGACATTTTTAATAGACATATGTATTAGATAGAGACAGGTAAATAAAAAGCGGGTAAATCCACATGAACGATTTTTTCCTATTATATTTTTCCTCTTTTAGATACTTCTCCAATTAGTATCTCATTTTGTTTAAAATCTGAAAATTTCATGCAACCATTTAATAAATATTTATTCCTCACTTTCTACATATGAAATAATATACTCAACACTGGAGACCAAGCAATTAAATATCGACAGAATTTTAGTTTCTAATTTTTTGCTATAACAAACCATACTCTAATAAACACCTTTGAACACGTATCTTCAGGAACTTGTGCCCAAATTTCTGTAGGAAAAAGTCCTAGAAGGTGAATTGATGGATCAAAGCTTATGCTTGTTACAAACTTGAAACTTATTGTCAAACTGCTCTCAAAAAAACAGACGTTTCACATTTTCACCAAAATACGAAATATATATTTACCCACATCTTAGTCGGCAGTATCACTCTTTTCATACTTTTACAATCTGATGGATGAAAACTAACAATGGTTTTTTTTAATTTTCCCTTTAGAAGTTCTTTCAAGATTGTTTTGACAGCACTTGGCTTTAGCTACTTGGCTTTCTTCTTTAGTGGATTGCCTATTACACGCTTTTCTATTTTTTATGTATTTATTTATTTATTATTACTTTTTTTTTTTGAGACAGAATCTCACTATGTTGCCCTCAGTAGAGTGCTGTGACATCACAGCTCACAGCAACCTCTAACTCTTGGGCTTAAGCGATTCTCTTGCCTCAGCCTCCCAAGTAGCTGGGACTACAGGTGCCTGCCACAACACCTGCCTATTTTTTTGCTGTAGTTGTCATTGTTTAGCAGGCCCGAGCCGGGTTCCAACCCGCCAGCTCTGGTCCTTGTGGCTGGCACCCTAACCACTGAGCTATGGTGCTGAGCCATTTTTCTATTTTTTGGGAAATCAGTTTATCATTGATTTGTGGGACCTCTTTGTGTGTTAAGGACTTCAAATCCTTTGTTATGTACATTTCAAATATTTGTCTCCCATTTTATTATCTTTCAAACTTCTTTATGATAGGCTTTCTTGAACAGAAATTTAAAATATTATCATTGTTATTATTATTATTTTTAGAGACAGGATCATACAATCACCCAGGCTGGAGTGCAGTGTAGCTTACTGTAACGTCCAACTCCTGGGCTCAAGCAGTCCTCCTGCTTCAGCCTCCCAAGTCCTGGAGACTACATATGCACACCACCAAGCCTGGCTAATTTTTTTTTATACAGGGGGAATGGGGAAGGTGATGTCTTGTCATGTTGCCCAGGCTGGCTCAAATCCTGGCCTCAAGGATCCTCCCACTTCAGCCTCCCAAAGTGTTGAGATTACAGGTATAAACCACTGTACCTGTCCAGAAATTTAAAATACTATGTCATCAAATTTATCTATTTTATCTTTTATGATTTGTGGTTTTCATATCTTGCTAGAAAGATTTCTTATTTGTAAATCAACAGGCTAATCAAGAGTTCTGATTTATGGATACTGATTCTAATATATACGGAGAATTATGGTGCATTTGGGGGGACACAAATACAGCTTTGTGAGTCAACTTGGGATTTTTTGTTTCTGTTTACTTAAAGATAGGGTCTTACTCTGCTGTCCAGACTAGAGAGCAGTGGTAAAATCAGAGCTCACTGCAGCCTCCAGCTCCTGCTCTCCTGCCTTAGCCTCCCAAAGTACTGAGATTTATAGGTATAAGCCCCCAGCCACAAGCTCTCTTTAAATTCTATAACTACAATATAATATTAAACCAAATAATGAAAAAATTATAGAAATAAGAATGCAAATGCTACATTCAATTAAAAGTGGATATCTAATTCATTCTTTTTCAGTAGGCTTTTAAAATAATTATATATGTAGGGCGGCACCTCTGGCTCAGCGGGTAGGGCACTGGCCCCATATACCAAGGGGGCAGGTTTGCTGGACCTGGCCTAACTGCAACAAAAAAAATAGCTGGGCGTTGTGGTGGGCACCTGTAGTGCCAGCTATTCAGGAGGCTGAGGCAAGAGAATCACATAAGCCCAGAAGCTGGAGGTTGTTGTGAGCTGTGACGCCACAGCACTCTACCAAGAGTGATAAAGGCTCAGTGCCTGTGGCTTAACGGGCTAAGGCGCCAGCCATGTACACCTGAGCTGGCAGGTTCGAATCCAGCCCAGGTCCGCCAAACGACAATGACAGTTACAACCAAAAAATGGCCAGGTGTTGTGGTGGGCGCCTGTAGTCCCAACTACTTGGGAGGCAGAGGCAGGAGACTCGCTCGAGCCCAGGAATTGGAGGTCGCTGTGAGCTGTGATGCCACAGCAGTCTATCCAGGGTGACAGCTTGAGGCTCTGTCTCAAAAAAAAAAAAAAGAGAGATAAAGCAAGACTCTGTCTCTAAAAAAATAATAATAATAACAGGGCGGTGCCTTTGGCTCAAAGGAGCAGCGTGCCGGCCCTGTATACTGGAGGGGGTTCAAACCCAGCCCTGACCAAAAACTGCAAAAAACAAAAATAATAATAATTATAAATATATGCAATACCTATTTATTATAATGGGGGGATTGTATAATAGCACAAAAGATAAAAGTTTCCCTCTTAATTACATTCCTTAATTACATTCCCACTTAGTTCATATTTTACAATTTTTCTTTCCAGTCTTTTTTCTAGACATGTGTACTTACATTCTTGTAGTTTTTTTCCTCAACAAAATTGGGTCCATGCTCTTTTAGAATGGACTTTTTTTCCCACTAAATATCAGATTGTGAATTTGGAGGGAAGGCTGAGTAACTGTTGTATACTCCATTACACAGTCTATGATTGATTAATCTATCAGTATTCACTTCCTAAAGAAAGTCTTTTAAGATGATAAGCTATATCTCAAAAAAATCTTCTTTTAAAAATCTCTTTGTGCTTTGATCTTTTATCACCTCACTGTTTGTTCTTGTAGGAAATTGTGGAGGTGGACTATCTTCGAAAGGCTTCACTTCCACGCATTCTCTTTTCTGCCTTATCACCATGCCTTTCTTTTCTGTAAGTTTTTACTTTTTTGAGACAGATTCTCACTCTGTTGCCCTAGGTAGAGTGCCGTGGTGTCAGCCTAGTTCACCGCAACCTCAAACTCCTGGGCTCAAGCCATCCTCTTGCCTCAGCCTCCCAAGTAGCTGGGACTGCAGGTACCCATTACAATCCCCCACTAATTTTTCCATTTTTAGTAGACTTGGTCTTATCAGGCTGATCTCAAACTCCTTAGCTCAAGCAATCCACCCTCCTCAGCCTCCTGGAGTGCTAGCACCATGGCTTTCTTGAAGACCCGGTTTGAGCTGTACTCTGCTGTCTCAATGGAATACAGACTGCTCTGTGCTTCTGAGAGTTTTGTATAAATCCCCAACTAGTCTATTTCCCTGTGGACTTCCACACCATCTCATTTCAGAAATTCTCTGTTTATGAAGGATCTCTCACTTGAGTGCTTCTCAATAGATCTGTCACACCAGTTGTCCTCCAGTTCCCCACAAATCTAATCAGATTTTTCCAGCCAGGACAACCCGGTCAGCTGAACTGGGCCTGGTGGTCAGTAGAGCCACAGATCCTGCAGCTAGATGGCGCTCACGTCCACACATTTCTAAGGAATCAGGAGGGGCTGTTAAAGATGTTTACCATTAGTCCCCAGTCTTGAGTTTACAGTCTTGCAAGGAGGGAGGACCAATATTCTTAGGTTCATGAAATAACTGCAAAGAAACGGTAAGATGTGAATTTTCCACATAAATCTAACATGCAGCGAGTACTACATGTTGGCGGCTCTTCTAAGCCCTAACTCCCCCACCCAGCACCTCTAGAGACGAGTAAAGTGCAGTTAAACCCTCCCTTTACGGAGCAGCACTAACGGTTTTAGAAATCTTAGCAGGTCACAGGGGCAGAGGCTCAAGTCAGCCGAGGCAGCTTGCTCCAAAGCCACAGTTAATCCCCAGCAGTGAGCCCTAGGGAGCCAGGGGTGCTGGGAGACCACCCTGGCCACTGTCCACACCAAGCTCTGGATTGTTGGACAGCAATTCCCCAAGCATGAACCATCATGGCTTTCTACATTCCAGAATTTCCCTAAGGATAATATGGGAGAGTTATAGGACCCTGGTCAACTATGACCAAGGACAGATTTTGGATTCGTGAATCATGAAGCTTATTTACGGAGGAAGGGGACTCTTTAAGAAAAGGAATTCAAAATAGGAGTACAAAAATAGGCGTAAAAGTGAATATTTATTAGAATGAAAAATGAAATCACAACAAATCATACATCTTTAAAAAATGATGATACCATAAACATAAAATCCTGAAAAATTCCCTGACCTCTAACAGACCCTCCCTGTGTTTTTCACTGCACACCTTTTGTATGACCATCTCCTCACAATTCTGCAATGTCATTTTGTGGGGAAGAAGAGAAAGCAATTCAAATACAGTTTCTTTTTCTTTTCTTTTTTCTTTTTTTTTTTGAGACAGAGTCTTAGTTTGTCACTCCCGGTAGAGTGCTGTGGTGTCACAGCTCACAGCAACCCCAACTCTTGGGCTTAAGGGATTCTCTTGCCTCAGCCTCCTGAGTAGATGGGACTACAGGGGCCCTCCACAACGTCTGGCTATTTTGTTGTTGTTGTTGTTGCAGTTTGGCCAGGGTCAGGTTCAAACACGCCACCCTCAGTATATGGGGCCAGCACCCTACTCACTGAGCCACAGGCACCGCCCTCAAATGCATTTTCAAATACTATTATGCCACGTTGAGATACATAATTGTTTGATGGAATTATGTTTATGCTATGTACAGTAACTTAAGGATGAATGTGTGCAGAAGCTTCGTCACAGGAACACTGCCATTGCTTTGCTGTGATTTTCGTGCTTCTGAGTGTCATTTTTCCTGGTGGGGCTAAACTTCATCAGGACAAGTTCTATTGGCAATGCTAACACTGATCCAGTATGTTGATAGATATAAAAATGTAGTTCGGCATGCATCAGAATGACAAGAATTCTCATCAATTCTATTTTGTACTGATTCCTATTTTAAAGGTTTAGTGGTGTGGTCCATTGTAATTGTGTATACCACATTGAGTATTTCCCTGAAGATAAATGCTGTCTTCACTAGACATTAATGAGAAACAGATATTCTGCTCATAATTGTATACAGCTAATGATTAAAAGAATCTACAGACTGTCTTCTCGTTTTGCACATTTCAATATTTGCCTTTTATTTATTTATTTGGAGACAGGTCTCCCTCTGTTGCCCAGAATAGAGTGCAATAGCTTCACCATAGCTCACTGCATCCTCAGGCAATCCTCCTGCCTCACCTCCTGAGTATCTGGGACTACCACACCCATCTAATTTTCCTATTTTTTTTTAAAGATGAGATGTCATTCTTGCTCAGGCTGGTGTTGAACTCATGACTTCAAGTGATCCTCCTGTCTCAGCCTCCCACAGGGTGGGATTACAATTGTGAGCCACTCCACTGGACTGCAATTCTTGCTTCCTCTCCATCACCCACGCACTTCCAGTGTCAGACACAACGGACACATTTATGTCACAGTAGGGCCCCGTCCTGCCACTGAGCATGCGTTGGTTCCTGGAAGATCTTTCTAACCCACAAGGACATGCCGGTGAGTGTGAACCATACAAATAGATCCCACTAAATCCACAACAAATAAATCTCCAACTCAACTTCTCCTGAGTTGGATTCCCCCAAACACCCATGACCATACAACTCCTCAAAGGGAAAGGACCAGCAAGGGAATCGAAGTGGGGGAAGCAACATCTTCAGCCCATCACAGCTAAATGTGGCTTTCACGTGCTCACCAAAAGCATAGAACCATGTGGACCAGTGTGCAAAGGCACCTCTGGGGTCTTGAATGTTGTCCCTACATCTAGCAAGTCATAAAGCTAAAACTTCCTTCCTGTACAGTAACTCTCCTCTGACTGTAGGGAGCATGATCATTGAATAAGACCCAGGCTGGGCCGTGAGCCATCGGCAGGTTCCACCAGACAGAGGACTAGGAAGGCAGCCTCAGCCACAGAGTCCTGCCATCTGCCCAAAGTAGAAGCATGTACGTGGATGTGAAATGTGCTCTCCTGCCAGTGAAAACATTTTTCCATTGCTGGCTTTGAGCTCCCTAAGAAGAGCCAATGGTAATATATTTATACATCAGGAAGGAATGAGAAGTGAACTTTCTTTCTCCACCCTCCCCCTATCATAATCAGCACATAATCATTCCTAACCCAGGATCCAGCAGAGCTGCAGGCGTTCAGCACACAGTGTCCACCACCCACCTGGGGAACCAAGAACTGTGGATTTGGGCCCCAGGAGGAGGAGAGGGGAAGGAAGAGGGCCTGGCCCGAGACCCGGTTTCCAGGGTGGCTGTGGGAAGCAAAGCCTGGTGAATTCCTGTCCACCAGTTTAAGGGAGCAAATCCAGGTCCAGTTCCACCCTCCTTTCCTGGCGCCATTGAGAGGGGAGTGGGAGGCAGTTCTGCCAGAGGCAGCCCTCAGCCCCTCATCTGGAAGCCTCTGTGCTGATCCTGGCCAAGTTCTTCCACCTCTGTCTTCAACCTGCTGACTTGAATCTTCAGATCTGCCCCTCTGGCTCCCTAGCTCTATTTTTAAAGTGTCAGAGAAATGGTCCCCGAAGGGCCTTGAGTGTGAGGACTCTTCACGGACTACTTTAGGGAACTCTGAGGTCAGGCCGGGGTCAGGCCACAATGGCTACGGCTGATCGGACTGTGGTCTACCCTGGAAAGCACCAAGACACGGGTGGAGGGGGGCACTTAGTCCCCCATTTGTTTTGCACCTCCTGATTGTCAGCCATGCTCCTACAAGCCCGAGTAACTGAGCACCCCAGGGTGCCTGCCCGGAGTCCACCGTGTCCCAATCACAAATGTGATTCCCTTCTTTTGGTTTCCCAAGTTCCTGTAAGTTTATGTCTAGCAAATCTGCAATTTCTCTTTTACTCAAATTCCACGTTGACTCTAGAACTCACCCAGGTCAGTCCCCTGACCCACTTGTAGTAGAGCAGCTTTGACTGGGCAGCTCTGCGTGGGCCGGGTGGGGGCGTGAGCAGCTAAGGGGGCAGGTAATGAGTAATTAACAGATGCCTGGTTAAATTCTTTTCGGAATATGGTTTAAAACAAGAATCTAAAGTGTTCTTTTCTTTTCTTTTTTTGGGGGGGGCAGAGTCTTATTTTATCCCCCCAGCTAGAATGAAATGGTGTCATCATCGCTCACAGCAACCTCAGACTCCTGGGCTTAAGCCATCTTCCTACTTCAGCCTTCCGAGTAGCTGGGACTACAGGCATCCAAAACAGCGCCTGGCTAGTTTTTTAATTTTATTTTTTTAGTCTCACTTTGCTTAGGCTGGTCTCAAACTCCTGAGCTCAAGCAATCTTCCTGCTCCAGCCTCCCAGAGTGCTAAGATTATTATGCTGAAATCACACTGCTTTAACCTGTAGGGCCAGATGCATTTCTCCTAAATCCAACCCCCTTCCCTGTCCCCCTGTCCCCTCACTCTTCTCTGGCAGATAAGAATAACAGGACATGACCTTGACTGTCCCTTGAGGACTTGCATTCTGTGTAGGGAAACAATATTGGTGGCCCCGGAATGAGGGAAGTGCTCACTGCAAGTACTCAAAACAGCGTGATGAAATAATAACTTTAAATACAATCTAAGGTTTTTACCAAACAGCTTCTCTATAAACTATTCACAGCTCTACAAGAGGATTTCAACAACCCCCACGTGTGTACACACCACTCACGCTCCTCCACCAATGCGTCAGCCTGGTCTTAGTTGCAGTTAAAACTGTACAAAGTAAAGCTCAAACACGGTGATCTCATCCAAGTTACCTGGAAACCAAGAGCTAGCAATTTGAACCACTGCTTTTATTTTATTTTGTAGAGGACAAAAATGAGGTGGGGCAGGTAGGAATACCCTAAACAATTCCTAGAAATTTGAAGCCATTTGAGAACAACTAGAATTTAGAAAAAAAATTTTTTGAGACAGAGTCCCACTCTGCTGCCTCTGGGTAGAGGGCTGTGGCATCATAACTCAGAGCAACCTCAAACTCCTAGGCTCAAGCAATCCTCCTGCCTTAGCCTCCAGAGTAGCTAGGACAACAGGCACCTGCTACAACACCTGGCTAATTTTTCTATTTTTAGTAGAGACAGGATCTCGCTCTTGCTCTGGCTGGTCTCAAACTCCTGAGCTCAATCAATCCACCAGCCTCAGCCTCCCAGAGTACTAGGATACGGGCGTGGGGTGCCCAGCCTCCAGATAACTTTCTCTGGGCTTGTGACTGGAAGAAGGGTACAAATGGTACTTGCCCCCAGCCAGCTTGCCTTGAACATTGAGACGTTCAGAATCACCTACCGTATCAGGTTGGCCTGGATAGAGCCCAGGCGGGGCTCTGAGAGGGCCGAGAAGCCCCTGGATGCCAAGGCAGAGACCTGCACCCATTTTTCTGTCATACAGCTTGGCACAGTGCCCTGCAGGTAACAAGCACTCAGGAAGGATGTGCCACGTTGTCATACCTGTTACTAAACTCCAGAGGGAATTAAAATGTTTAATATTCTCTTATACAGAAAGCAAGTAATTGCAAGTAAGGAGTTGAAGCTTCCAAATATGAGCAAACCAATAAAAAACACTCTTAACCCTGATTTCCAGGAAAAGACATGAACAATGTTTCACAGTTACCATTGCTACAAACTCCGTTGCTGTCAGGATTCACTAAAAACAAGATTCTTGCATCCTGGCTAAAGCAAAAAGTGCATCGCTCCCTGTCCCAAAAGCCAGAGGGAATAGCAAAGCTTTTTTAAAAGGTGAGACAGTAACAGTCAGATTTCATGATATAAAACACTTAGAAATGAGCTCCCCCTGGAGATCGTCACCACGCTCCAGGCTCCGTCTCACCACCTCCCTCGTCCCCGCCTTGCTCTCTCTCCTTCACTGACTGGTCTCTGTGCTCCCGGCTGGCGTGTCTGCTCCTCCTCCTCTTCCTCCGTCTTTCTGAGCGATGCAAATGGTCTGAGTGGGTGGTGAGAAGGCTGAGACGGTCTGTGGAGGGCAGAGAGAAGGGAGCGGGGACACGGCCTGAAGGACCCGGAACTTCCGAGTACCAGGCTTCTGCTCTGTGAAAAGTGGAGGGGGCAGATGCTAGAATAGAAGTTTTTAAGCCAGAAACAGTGTCTGCAATCCTGGCACTTTGGGAGGCTGAGGCAGGAGGATCACTTGAAGCCAGGAGTTCAAGAACAGCCTGAGCAAGAGCAAGACCCTATCTCTACAAAAAATAGAAAAATTAGCCAGGGGTCATGGTGTACATGTGTAGTCCCAGCTACCCAGGAGGGCAAGGTGGGAGGATGGCTTGAACTCAAGAGTTTGAGACCATGGTGGTGCCCATAGCTTAGTGGGTAGGGTGCCGGCCACATATTCCCAGGCTGGTGGGCTGGAACTCCGCCTAGGCCAGCTAAACAACAATGACAACTACAACAACAACAACAAAAATAGCCGAGCATTGTGACGGGCGCCTGTAGTCCCAGCTCCTTGGGAGGCTGAAGCCAGAGATCGCTTAAGCCCAAGAGTTTGAGGTTGCTGTGAGCTATGATGCCACAGCACTCTACCCAGGGTGACACAGTGAGACTCTGTCTCATAAAAAAGTTTGAGGCTCAGCACCTGTGGCTCAACGGGTTAAGGCACCAGCCACGTACACCTGAGCTAGCGGGTTCGAATCCAGCCTGGGCCAGCCAAACAACAATGATGGCTGCAACCAAAAAATAGCCAGGCGTTGTGGTGGGCTCCTGTAGTCCCAGCTACTTGGGAGGCAGAGGCAGGAGACTCGCTTGAGCCCAGGAGTTGGAGGTTGCTGTGAGCTGTGATGCCACAGCACTCTATCCAGGGTGACAGCTTGAGGCTCTGTCTCAAAAAAAAAAAAAAAGTTTGAGACCAGCCTGAGCAAGAGCGTGAGTCAATCTACTAAAAATAGAAAAACTAAAAAAAAATAAAAATAGAAAAACTAGCTGGGCATTGTGGCGGGTACCTGTAGTCCCAGCTACTCAAGAGGCTGAGGCAAGGAGATTGCTTGAGCCCAAGACTCTGAGGTTGCCTTGAGCTCTGATAATGCCATGGCACTCTCCACAGGGGAACAGAATGAGACTCTGTCTCAAAAGCAAAAAAAAAAAGTAAAATTAAAAATAAAAATAAACAGGAGGTCTTTACCAGATTCAACTCAGTTCAACAAAGATTTATGAACATAGCAGTGATGGGTAAGGACACAGACTCTGGCAGGCAGACTGATTTCCAGGCCCAGCTCCAAAATGTCCTGCCTGTGGGACTTTGGGCAACTTCTTTCTGTTCCTCAGTTTTTTCATCTGGAATATGGGGATAATAACAGAAGGTGTAGGAGCTAAGCCAGTGCCTGGTGGTCTGTGAGTCACTACATATCTGGCCATCACTGCTATGGTAAGCCTCCCTTCGTAAGTAAGTGGAAATAGGTACTAAAAGTTTAGTTGGGTGTGGAAGACAGAATAATGGGAACAACTCAAACTAATGCCTTTTTTTCTATAAATCCAATTGCTTTTACTTTTGTTTTTTTTTGTGCAATGCATAGCTAACCTACAACACAGAACAGAAGAAATGCATAAGGAGGCCGTCTGACAAGTGCTTTACCCAATGACACTGTTTAATGCTCAAAAGACGGCTCGGCGCCGGTGGCTCAAGTGGCTAAGGCGCCAGCCATGTACCCCTGAGCTCATGGGTTTGAATCCAGCCCGGGCTCGCCAAACAACAACGACGGCTGCAACCAAAAAATGGCCAGGCGTTGTGGCGGGCGCCTGCAGTCCCAGCTACTTGGGAGGCAGAGGCAGGAGACTCGCTTGAGCCCAGGAATTGGAGGTTGCTGTGAGCTGTGATGCCACAGCACTCTATCCTGGGTGAAAGCTTGAGGCTTTGTCTCACAAAAAAAAAAAAAAAAAATCCTCAAAAGACTCTGTGAGATGGAGATAATCTCCACCGTGCAGATGAGGAATCTAAGGCCGAGAGGTGCTAATTAACATGCCCAAGGTCTCCTAG
>CAUYRH010012624.1:0-34276 GCA_963574655.1 Perodicticus potto | reverse complement strand
GCGCGGCTGCCCGGGGCGCGCTCGGGCTCCCGCCGCCGCAGCCCAGCGCCAGCTTCGGCTTCCGCGGTCCCCTGAGGGAGCGGGGAGCCAGTCGGGCTCTGCTCCTCCGGGAATCTCCGCCGCCGCCGCGGATTTCCTGGCAAGAAGCAAACTCCGGCCAAGACTTCACTTCTCAACCGCCCCTGCTGCCTTCCCGGGGGCGAGCGCCGGGGCCGAGCGGCCCAACCCGACACTCACTCGGGCCAATCGGTGACAGCACAGTGCAGGAGGGAGGCGGGCCAGAGAGGAGCTCCACCTATCCGAGAGCGCAGAAGACGGGCCAGCACGGACCGTCACTCCTGGGTTAGAGTGAGCCCACTCCGCCCCTGGCCGCCCGCCCTGGGCTGTCCCCGCTGCTTGCCTGATTCCCCAGCAGAAGACGCGCTCGAGAAGTGTGTGCGCGCCGCCCGGACCACCGCCAGGGGAGTGGAACAGCTGAGGAGGGAGCGCACTTCTAGGGGAATCGCGGGACGGGGGAGAGCAAGGACAGGTGGCGCAGGGAAGAGAAATGTAGGTGTGTTTGGCCAGAGGACAGCTGGGGTAGGGCAGGGACACGGGCTGGCCATGGGAAGGGAAAAGTGGTGATTGGTGAGGGACAGCATTTGAAGAAGAGGAGAGAGGGGCGGTACAAAAGAAGGAGGGCGAGGGCGGAGAGCGGGTCTGGTGGTGAAAGCTTGCCCGGGCCGCGTCTGGGACACCTGGGAACAAAGGTGAGAGGCAGGTTTCGCAGGTGAGTAGGTTTAAGGAGCCAAAAGGGTAAAGGGAAAAGGAAGTCCACAGCGGGGGAGGATTACTCCAAGGTTAGGGAGGATCCTAGGAGAGAAAGGATGGAGTGAGGGACAGTGTTTTCCCAAACTCTCGCTCATCCCCCAAAGAGAAAACAAACGCTTGTCCTTTAACCCAGGTGAAAAGTGCAGCTGGAAGACTTAGACCAGACAAACACTGTCCTAAACCTTTGTATTATGTTGTGAAATTCATCTCTTCGTACATTAAGTCCCTTCCTTTTTCAAGGTGTATTGGTCAACTATACCCTAACCCTGTTGTTGTCCCACGAAAGGTCTTTGAGGGTTAAGGTCCCGGGAAGGGCCAACCCAAGGGTAACACCGTCCTTCGCCAGGTCTAGATGCAGGAAAAAACAGGCCCGATTCCTTCGTAGGAAGGTGATTTGGGGGCTACAGGTAAGGCCCCGCCCCCTTCGCCTCCACCTTGAGGAAGGTACCAAAAGCCGAACTCCAGGTGCCACAGGCGTGTCTGGCCTGGGGTGTGACGGGGCGCTGATCCCACCTCCCCCCGCGGCGGTGCGCCAGGTGAGCCGCCCCTCGCCTCGCGCCGGGGGTGGGGCCTTGGGGCGGAGCCTCCACGCCCCGCCCAGCTACTGGTCCCCGGCGCGCCGCTGCGGCTCCTCCTTCCTTCTTCCGTCGGTCGTTCTTTTCTTCCTGCTTCCCCTGCACGTTTCGCAGTATGGGGCAGAGCCTCGGATCCGCCAGTACCTTTTGAGGATCCTGAAACCGCCCCCGCGATGGAGGAGGACCAGGAGCTGGAGAGGTAACGGCCGAGGAGGGGGCCGGGCGGAGCGGGCCGCGCCCAAGGGGAGCGGGTGGCCGAGAGGGGCTCGCGGCCGGGCCTGGCGGCAAGGGCCTGACTCCGGGCGCTGAGAAAAAAGAAGAGATAGGGAAGAGAAGGGGAGGCCGAATTCGTAAAAGAGAGGAGACATGAATGTGTTTGGATTGATACGCTCAGAGATGTACACTAGTTATCAAGGAGGGAAGTCAAGTTCAGAGACCAGAGCTGAAGTCCCCACGCTGCCACCCCCGCTAGAAAAGCAGTATGTAAAGTCACGCCAGTTTCCTGAGTAATGGTGCTAGTGTGTTCAGTCAGGTCTTTATCCCTGTCACTACCACTCTCGTTCCCTCTGCACACTGCTCATGAAGCCACTCATGCGCTGAGCCTTTTCTCTCTCCTGCTTGTCTTTTGGACCTTCCATTCTCCTAGCTTCCTTTACCTCTTGCAAATGGAAGCCATAGTTGGGCCTGCACATTGGTAATGTTATAGCCTCTATTTTTACACTAGAGTGATCTGTTTTTCTAATCCTTTCAACAACCTTTTCATCCTCCAGCAGGGCCCACCCTGTTTTAATCCTATCCCTTTCTTGTGACACTACCAAAAGAGTATCTTTGAAAACAGTTTATGTTTTTCCGAGAAGACGCCCCTTGTGGCCAGTGTGGATGGTCACATGGAGTAGAGAAAAACTGGAAGCAATAAATTAAATATTTGATAGATTTTATGGAGGTAGGAGAATGAGAGGCTAATGATTCTATGTAACTGGAGTAGATTAGTGTAGTAATTGTTGTTGTAATCATAATATTGTAAATGAAAAAACCTAGTTATAAAACAATATTCAGTATGATCTCATTTTTATAAAAAATGTGTGTGTAGAAAAATATCTGGATTGAAGACCTCAATGGCTGAAGGCGAGAGGAAGACAGCCCTGGAAATGGTCCAGGCAGCTGGAACAGATAGACACTGTGTGACATTTGTATTGCACGACGAGGACCATACCCTAGGAAATTCTCTGCGTTACATGATTATGAAGAACCCAGAAGTGGAATTTTGTGGTTACACTACGACCCATCCTTCAGAGAGCAAAATTAATTTACGCATTCAAACTCGAGGTGCTCTTCCAGCTGTTGAGCCATTTCAGAGAGGCCTGAATGAGCTCATGAATGTCTGCCAACATGTACTTGACAAGTTTGAGGCCAGCATAAAAGACTATAAGAATCAAAAAGCAAGCAAAAGTGAATCTACAGTCTAGTTCCTTATGCAGTGTACAAAGAGGACTGTCCTCTCTAGGCCATTCTCTTTATGATCACACAGAACCCAGAATTAGAAGTTTGTGATTACACCATGCTTAATCCTTCAGAAAAGTGTGGTTCTAATTATTGATCCATTACAACTGTTGGAATACCTGCAAGAAACTTTGTATTCTTCTAATAAATTCCCTCTTTTATTTATACTAGTTTGAGTGGTTTCTGTTCCATGCAAACAAATAATCCTCAAAAATGACTTTTTCTTTTAAGTCAACATTGAAAGTGAGGAAGCTATGAGAAAATCAAGGGCCCAGACGAGAACTGTTACGGGAATTAAAGAGAGTATACATTCATGTCTGTGATTGGGGGGGAGGGAAGGATAGATGTAATAGAGCATGCCTCCAGGTAAACTGGTTGTTTTAAAAAAGGAAAGAAAGGTGGATGGGGACTGGCTTCTTGTTACATTTTTTGGTGAGTTACAGAATTGCATCATTTGCTATGATTGGTAGGTTAGGTAAGATTGGAGAATAATTTGAAAGAATTGTGAGAAATCTCATTTTACTTGAGAGTTTAGGTGGTTACAGGCTTCATCTAAGAAAGATACCAGTTTACTGGTTGGCTATCAGAACACTAATAAAATATTTAATCATGACCTAATTAGGATAAAAGAGTTTGACTATATTATAGGAACAGAAAACGCGTTGAACAGGTAACATTTTCAGGCATTAGGTAGGTGTCTAAGTATAGCCTAGGATTTCATAGAAGAAAGCAATATTTGAGAGAAAGTAAAGCCAAGGAAAAGGATAATTTCATGTAAGGGAAATAATTTTTTTTGAAAACTTAAAATATTAGTGAATCACATCTTATTTGTCATCTACCTTGCCTACCACAAATTGATTTTTTTTTTTATCTTTCTTTTTTGAGATAAGAATCTCATTATGTTGCCCTGGGTGGAGTGCCATGGCATTAGCCTAGCTCAGACTCTGGGCTCAAAAAATCCTGCCTCAACCTCCTGAGTACCTGGTAGTACAGGTGCCCACCCACACCTGGTTAACTTTTCTATTCTTGGTAGAGACAGAGTTTCACTGTGCTTAGGCTAGTCTCCCAACTCCTGAGCTCAAGTGATCCTTCCCCCTTGGCCTCCCAGAGTGCTAGGATAACAGGTTTGAGCCACCACGCCCAACCCCAAACTGAACCCGAGCATCTTATCCCCCAGTGCTTTGTGCTTTGGGGCCTTTGTTTATGCTATTCCCTCTCAGGAGCAGTCTTATTTCTGCCATACTCTTTAAAACCTCTGTGTCAGACTCTGTGGCCTAGTTTGGGTACTTCTATGTGCTATCATTACACCCTGTGTTTCCTGGTTTTGGCATTTACTATGTTACTGTTACTATTTAGATTGTCTACACATCATACCAACTTGCAGATTAACATGATTCTGATAGCACAATGCCTAATAGGCATAGACATTCATAAAGTACTGTAAGAATTCATGTAGATAGTTAGGGCATGTAGCCTTTCAGTCACTCAAATCTGGCCTACTACCTGCCATCAAGCCTACATTTTCTATACTCAATCAAATTCTTTAAAGATATTTTTGTATTTATTAAGCACCTGGTACATTCCTGTTCTTATAGAGCTTGTGTTATAATAGAACAACTTTTTTTTAAAGTTGTAGTTCTGTGAACTATATAAGATCAGAATAGAAAACATGGGAAAAGAATCTGTGTTAGGCACAGAAATCAGAGAAGGTATTCCAAGATTTCAAGCAGAAAAGGAGCGGGCTATATAAAAAAGAGTGAAAATGCATTCTGGGAGAATAGCATGTACAAAGGTCCTGAAGTAGAAAACTAGTGGTTTAATGAAGATACTGAAAGAAGATGTCAATGTTTGAAGCATAGTAGACAAGAGGGGGAAGGGCCCCTCCGTTGGAGTTGATGGGAGGAAGAGTTGAGGTTGGTAGGGAATTTGAGTACAATGGGAATGACATCCCTTTACAGGGATGATTATAAGGAGTCCAGAGTAGAGGCAGAGACACTATATTCAGAATTAAAGTGGCTTGGAAGGGTGGTAACTAATGGAGAAGAGAAGGTAGATTTGAGGTATATTTTAGAATTGAATTGACACAGAATTAGTATACCTGAGGAACTGGATATTGAAAGTGAGGAAAAATGACTACTACAGGGACTGATCACTGAAATAGGGAAGTTTAAAGAGAAAAATAGGTTGAAAGGTGGAAAAGATGACAGGAGTCAGAAGTTCCATTTCAGGCATTGCAGGCAGTGGATGTGTGAGTTGAAGGTCATGGAAAAGATCTAAGCTGGAAATAAACTTTATGAGTCCTTTCCTTAAAGATGTAAATCTATTGGGGGAAAAAAAAATGGAGAAGAACAAAGAAGGAGGCCCAGGACCAAGCCCTGGACAACCTCAGCATTTAAAGGTGGGGTCAAAGAACAGCAACCTGTGAGACACCAGGGAAGTCTATAGAAAGTATTTGAAGCCAAAGCTTTCAAATAGGGGAGAGTGATGTTCAGCGAGTCAGAGTAGCACAGAAAAATGTCATCTGGAGTTAACATGGAGGTCACTGGGCAGTGGCAGCATTAGTCTATTGCCTAAGAAGAATAAACATACTGAGGTCTTAGTCTGGTGTTCTAACGAAGAAAATATATGAAGGACATTGGAGAAGTGAGCTCAGGAGGGAGCAGTGACGTCATGGCACAAAGCTGGAGAATATTTTCCTAGGGCGATAGATAGAGATTCTGGAAAGCCATTGTTAATGTAAGGGAATTAGCCCTTGAAGATACAAAGAAGCCCAAAAGGCATGTGGAAAAGGATCAAAAACTTATTTGAATCTTCCAAAACTTTGCCTATATTTCAACCATGAGAATAGTAAACAGCATTATTTGCATGGAGTTTAATTCCTCTGAACCAAGCCTTGTGAGGAAATGATAGCAAAGTTCAATTAGTGGACATAGCGGTATACAATGATGATAGCAGATGGGAGTAATTAATAACAGTGCATGTGGGAAATGCACACATTGGTGACCACCCACCACATCTCATGACTTCACATGCGGTCTTGAATCTCTTCAAGGTAGCCATAAACCCACTGGTTCATACAAAACACTTTCAGAAGGCAGATGGGTGCAGGAAGCAGGACAGTGGACAGCAGGGCAGGCAGGTTAACCAAGAGTCCTATATACGTGGAAGGAATCATTGCATAATGTATGTAGAGAGACTTGAGGGAAGGCTGAGTTAGTCTAAAACAGGGTGAGGGAGATGAATGTGAAAAAACAATCTCTGATTTGTTCTCTAATAGCATTTCATTCTAACTTAATGCTAATGATTCAAGATGAGATATTCTGTTCATCTGTAAAGTACTATGCCTTTTAAAGAGCCAATTATTAAATAATATGATTACATTTCAAAAATCTTTAATGTTTAGTAATTCCGAGCACCTGCCTAGCACTTTTATTTTCAAAGCACTTTACAATTCATAAATGGCATATAGCTGAAACTTTTAACTGCTGTAGTGAGTTGGCATAACACACAGGTTCATACAAAATCTCTGTAGAGATAAAAGAATGTCTGCATAAAAAGTGACTCCTTCAGAACTTACCTAAAGGAGGTAAGACACTTAACCAAAGTGTGTCTTGAATTTCAAGAACTATGTAGGCATACCACATTCCGTGGCCCACCATTTGCCACCTTTTTTTGTTTCCCTTAAACATGTTAAAATTGTGGATAGTCTCCAGATCACCAGACAAAAAGTTATCTTTTTTGTTAACATGACTTGGAATCAGAGACAATCTTTGTAACAGCCTTCAAAACTGGGCTTCTTTGGAAGTTTACGCAAATCTACCAGTCTGTTTCAAGACCCCAAATCCATCCCTTTTCTGTTCAGATTGTTGGGTTGGTTTTTATTGGAGCTTTTTTTTGTTTTGTTTTGTTTTGCTGCTTTATAAACTGTCCTGATACAGTTACTGTGTGGGTCTGTCTGTAATTTTTTTCTCATAATGAAATTCTTCTCAAACCTAGATTATTAGATCTCTCATTGTTTAACTATATGCAGCAAATATGTGCCTAATAGTCACACAGTCCTGGAAATAAGAGATGAGTCAGCTCTGAAAAGCCATATGTGGTTTTGAAGAAGGCAGACAAGATTTGTACACATAAAAAAAAAAAATAGTATTTACAAGAAGTGTCTTAGTGTGCAGTGTAGAGTATTATGTGCTGAATGCAGAATGGAATAGGTGAGAGACAGTACTGAAGTCCTGGTTGTTGCATAAGCCACTGAAGGCAGCAAACAAGACAGTCTACTTGCCTTCTGGTAACTCATGGAGCACCGAAGTTGTTGACTTGTAAAAGAACAGGATAAATGGTTTCCTCTTTCCCAGTGTAAAGGAGCCATTAAAGATTCTTGAGCTAGGAAATTCCATAGGATTTTAGTTTCTTCATTCCATGCCTGTGTGCAGAATGGATGAGGTGGAGGAAACTGGAAATGGCAGTGACTTAAGCAGTATTTCTAATAGTCTGGTTATATTGTAAGGAGAATGTGGTTGTAGGAATCGAAATAAAAAGATGGATACAAAAAAAATGGGCTAACAAAGTAACTTGCAGATAGATTCTGTATAGCATTAAAGGTGAGAAAAAGGTTGAACTTGCCCCAAAGTTCTTTGAGGTCCCAAATCCATGTTGATTTACCCCCTTGTTTTCCTGCCACTCCCTCACAACCAAAAACCAATAGGGCAGGACTTACTATCTCCTCTTCTCCCCAGTCTGTCTTTACTAATAGGAGTCAGTGGGTGCAATCACCCTTACCTCCTCCTGCCGCCCATATCAGAACTCACATCTTTTTCAAGATTGTGAATCCAGGGCTAAAGATGTGAAAATTGGAGGTGGGAGAGGCAGGCAGGGCAATGAGCAACTGGCTCTTGCTGCTGTCTCCTCCCACCTAGTTGCTCTTCTCACAGGGAACGTTTTCATTCGTTCGTTCCATAAATAGCATTGAGCGTGTGCCATATGCAGGCACGGTTTAGGGATGAGAGGTACACAGGGAACAGGTTGCCCTATATTAGTTTATTTTCTAATGGCAGAAATAGAAAATAAACCATGGAAACATAAACTTCACTTTCAGGTAGTAATATAAACAAAAGTGATAACTATGAGGAGAGGGCACTGAGAGATGGAGTAGATCAGGAAGGCTTTTCTGAAGGATGACATTTGAACAGAGAAATAGCAGAGAGACTGAAGATGAATAAGTCCAGAACTTTTTATTCTATTATTATTATTATTTTTTTTTTTTTTTTTACAGACAGCGTCTTATTTTGTTGCCCTCGGTAGAATGCTGTGGCGTCACAGCAACCTCCAGCTCTTGGGCTTAAGCGATTCTCTTGCCTCAGCCTCCTAAGTAGCTGGGCCTATAGGCACCCGCCACAACATCCAGCTGTCTTTTTGTTGCAATGTGGCCGGGGCTGGGTTCGAACCCGCCACCCTCATTATGTGGGGCGGGTACCCTACGCACTGAGTCACAAGCGCCGCCCAGTCCAGAACTTTTTAAAAGATTAGCTGTTATTCAGCAATGAAAAAGCAAAATTATGAACTTTTCTAGAATACATTTTGTATTTCAGCTTCTCTGTGTGTGTGTGTGGTTTTTATTAGTGCCTAGAGTTGTATCACCTATTTTTTTTTTAAGGAGGTGGGATCTTGCTCTGTCACCTAGGGTAGAGTACAGTGATGCTATCTTAACTCACTGCAGCCTTGAACTCCTGAATTCAATTGATCCTCCTAACTTAGCCTCCCAAAAAGCTGGGATTGCAGGCAGGAGCCACCACACCCAGCCCTGTATCACCTGTCTTTAATCTGTATATGTATTTAGCTACTAATTAGAGAAAAGAATATTAAGTTACTCTGTGGGACAGGAACATATATAGGCATTGTAAGTGTTTTGTATTGGCTCATATGTGTTTGAGGAGAGTTTGTTTTTTGTTTTTTGGTTTTTTTTTGTAGAGACAGAGTCTCACTTTGTCACCCTTGGTAGAGTGCTGTGCAGTCACAGCTCACAGCAACCTCCAGCTTCTGGCCTTAAGTGATTCTCTTGCCTCAATCTCCCAAGTAGCTGGGACTACAGGCGCCCGCCACAATGCCCGGCTATTTTTTGATGCAGTTTGGCCAGGGCCGGGTTTGAACCCACCACCCTCGGTATATGGGGCCAGCACCCTACTCGCTGAGCCACAGGCGCCGCCCTTGAGGACAGTTTTTAATGGAACTTTCTTTTTTTTTCTTTTTTCTTTTTTCTTTTTTTTTTTTTGCGAAGTATACCTTTCTCAGAAGAGAAACAGATGTGTTTGGGACCATAGGTGTTCAGTAAGCATAGGCATAATAAATAAGGCAGTATAGAAGAGGAGTTAAGAGCTGTTAGAATCTTGCTACCTGGGTTTTGATCCCAGCTTTAGACTATTTAGCCATATGACCTGGGGCAAGCCATTTGACCTCTTTGTGCATGAGTTTCTTCTGTAAGATTGGGATAACAATAATCCCACATAGGAATGTTATATCTGTTAATTTACGTAATATACTCAAAGTGCTTAGAACAGTACCTGGCCCTCAGAGCATGCTGCTCTCAATCAGTATTAAGTATTATTAATGTTACAATATCATCAATGGTGTTGAACCAGCTTGTTTAGTTCATATTTATTCTAGGTAAAAACTTTGAAACACAAAAACTTAGTAGTGTCTGTTACTTTTTGTTTCCGTTATCCCAAGAAAGCACTATAAGAATTTGAGGGCCCCTGTATGAAAGGTTATCAACCTGTTGAAACCATTCTTTTTAAGAAAAATACTTTAAAATAGCATTTTTATTAATAGAATATAGATTAAAAAATCAAAGACAAATGAATTCTGTGTTCTATTTTCAAAGAGAAATTAAGGTTTTCCTCCAAGCTTCAAATTAAAGATTAAGCAGGAAGGAAAAGCAAGTTCTACAGCAGATGGGGACCTGGTTTAGTGCCAGGTATCTGGAATATTGGCAGGAAGCCAGGGCTCAATCTAAGTCAGCTAATCATAAAACTACATAAAATAGACTGTATTGCTGTTTTATCTAATACTGTTACCCAGTTTATTCCTGGATTTCTGGTTTGTTATGTGGGGCAGTCAGCATATATCAAGAAGAAAAGCTACCTGGTTGCTTCTCTGAGTTTTACCTTCCTGACTTTAGTCAAACTTCAAAAAACTTATTAATAATGCCCCAGTCAAATCCATTAGAAGGACTCCAAGAGAAAATCAAACAGCCATGAGCATCTTCTCGGGCAAACTGGACTACTGGGCTTAAACAACAATTTGGGGTGACAATTTTTTTCCAAGGTCAAGGCACTTCCAAGGTCATGTAAATGTGAATGACTTAACCTTTCTGAGCTTCAGTTTCCTTACCCATAAAATTGGGCTAATACACCTACTGCATAGGACTGTTATGAAGAATAAATGAAATAATGAAGTATACCTTTGTGAAGTACACCTTTCTCAGAAGAGAAACAGATGTGTTTGGGAGCATAGATGTTCAGTAAGCATAGGTATAATAAATAAGGCAGTATAGAAGAGGAGTTAAGAGCTGTTAGAATCTTACTTGGGTTTTGATCCCAGCTTTAGACTATTTAGCCATATGACCTGGGGCAAGCCATTTGACCTCTTTGTGCATGAGTTTCTTCTGTAAGATTGGGATAACAATAATCCCACTACTTAACATAATTCCTAGTACACTTAAAAATGTTAGCTATCACCATTGATACTTTGGTTGTTGTTCAAGCCAGTTAGTTGTGGTTAGATAAATGGTCTTTACTCTACAGATTGTTTCATTATCCTTAGGAATCCTCTGGGCTGGCTTGCATGAGCTGGCCCTCCTCGGTGTCTTCCTGTATCATTGTCACACTGGGTTTCTGACATTGGTTTTTGGTTGTTATTTTGTTTTTTAAGACAGAATCTGACTCGGTTGCCCTGGGTAGAGTACCATGGAGTCATAGCTTACAGCAACCTCAAACTCTTAGACTCAAGCCATCCTCCTGCCTCAGCCTCCCAAATAGCTTGGACTATAGGTACCGGCCACAACACCCAGCTAGTGTTTCTATTTTTAGTACAGATGGAGACAGATGGGCTCTTGCTTTTGCCCACACTAGTCTCAAACTCCTGAGCTCAGGCTATCTCCACCCGCCTTAGCCTCCCAGAGTGCTAGGGTGCTAGGATTACAAGTGTGAGCCATTGCACCATTTTTTTTTTTTTTTTTTTTTGCTTTCTCCTTTCTTTTGCATCTAGCTTGTTCCAATTTTAGGGCCTAGGCATGCCTTTTACTTATCTGACACTCTCTTCCCCTGTACCTTCACACAATTTGTCTGTTTCTAAGGTCATTTGCTTAGAGACTATCCTTAACTACTGTATTAGTCATTCATTGCTGAATAATAAATTACCCCCAAAACTTAGCAGCTGAAAACAACAAACATTTCTCACAGTTTCTATGGGTCAGGAATTTGGGTGGAGTTGAGCAGCATGATTCTGACTCAGTCTCATAATACTGCAGTCTTGAGGCTTGCAAAGGGAGCTACACCCCTCCAAGCTCACTCACGTTGAGCTGCTTCATGCTGTGGGGGCTGGCTTCCCCAAGGCCAGTGATTGGAGGGAGCTAGCACAGATCCCAAAGTGGAAGGCAGTCTTTTTATAGCCTACTCTTGGACGTAACACTCTATCATTTCTGCCCTATTTCATTTGTTAAATGAAAGTAAGTATAGCCCACACTTAAGGGTAGGGGAGTACTTAAGGGTAGGGGAGTACGTAAGGGTCTGAATACCAGGAGGGGAGAGGGAGGGGATCCATGGCACCATCTTACAGGCCGCCTACCACAACCACCTTCTCTTGAATAGCATGTGCACCCACACACAAACCTCGATCACTTTCTATCCCCTCACCTTGCTATATTCCTTCAAAGCACTCCTTGTCAGCGAACCATAGCATTATATGTTGATGTGTTTATTGTCTATTACCACTTAAATAGAAGACCCCTGAGGGCAAGGGTTTTGTCCTTGTTTGACTCTGTATCCCCTGCACTTCACACCAGGTCAGGACACAGTAGGGCTTTTAATATTTATTCCGTAAATGAATGAATTATCCATGATCAAATGTCATTGTGGGGTATGACTGCCACAACAAATAGGAAAAACTGCAGAGAAGGACTGATGATTTGTAATCACATTTTGTTCACTCATCAGTTGACACTTGAATACATAGAGAGCCACCATAGTAACAAGCTTTAAGAAGATCAAAAATTCCTGAGTGACGTGGTGGCTCACGCCTGTAATCCCAGCACTTGGGAGGCCGAGGTAGGTGGATTGCCTGAGCTCACAGGTTTGAGACCAGCCTGAGCCAGAGCAAGACCCCGTCTCAAAAAATAGCCAGGTGTTGTGGTGGGTGCCTGTAGTCCCAGCTACTTGGGAGGCTGAGACAAGCGGATCACTTAAACCCAAGAGTTTAAGGTTGCTGTGAGCTAAGAACACGGCACTCTATTGAAGGTGACAAAGATTCTGTCTCAAAAAAAAAATTTCTTCAGTGAGACAAGAAACCATCCTTATCTTGTGGCTTCAATGAGAGGAAGAGCTTTATTCTATTTGGTTTATATCTTCTCTCTGTCCCTAGGAGCTTTTGACCATGCCATCTTTACCTTTATCCTATGCCTCATCTATTATCTTTCCTCCTATTGGTATAGAATAAATGATAGGGTATCTCCCACTTGATCAAAGAACATTTTTATTTTGCAGCAGCAGTATAGGAGAGAGACATGGATTTTCCTTGGGATTTTGTCTCCTCCTCCCCCCAGAACTCTAGTGGAGCGGAAGTTATAAGATTATTGTTTGGGATACCATGAAACCATGGAACTGAATTCCAATTCAATGTATTTGATTCCAAGGTGTGCTGTTCTTCAATGCCAGATAGTACATCCATTCCCGAACTGGCTGTCTCATAAATCTGTGCCATTATAAATAGCATTGCTTTAGAAAAATAAAGAATGCATGACTTTTGTCTTTTTTTTTTTTTTCAACAGATATTTAAGGTTCTGTGTTCCGGGTACTAAGAGATGCAAAGATGATTCCTATTTGGCTCCTATCTTTACAGTTTGCAATCTAGTTGGACCAAAGAGCTGTGTAGTCTTAAATTCCTAAAGGATATAGGTGTCATTTCCTCCAACTCTACCACCTCATTAAAATTGCAGCCTCTCCCACAGCATTTTTATTGAATAGCAATTATCTTCTGACATATATATATATAATTTACCTCTTTATTATGTTTATTATATATTGTCTATCCAAGCCCTCTTCCAACACAAACAATAATGTAAGCTCTCCAAGTGCAGCAGTTTTTGTTTGAATGTTCACTGAGGTAGCCACACTCCCTGGAATAGTTCCTGGCTCATAATAGAAGCTCAAAAAATACTTAACAAATGAATGATTAGAAGATTGACTCTATATTTTTTCATTAAATATCACGAAAGCTGAACTTGAATTTGAAACACTGAAATAACTGTGCTATCATCTTTGAGTTGAAAACCACAAATCTGTGGTTATATGTCTTTAGCTCCATAGTCTCCCACGTGTAGATGAAAAGAAATTGGGCATGTGGGGAGGGGTCAGACCTAGGAGTTCATCTTGGCAAAAGGTGGTCATGATCAGAGCAGGCAAAGATAGATTACCAGAGGAGCAGCCTGCACAGTAGGAACCAAGTGGATCTTAGCGCTACTGCCAGGTAGGTGAGTCCAGAGGGTCCGCTGAGCTAAGAATTGGGCATGTTGTTTACACACACAGAAAAAGTCAGGGCTCTGGATTTAAAGGCCAAATGTGGCTGCAAGTAAATGCATCTCAGATTAGTGAGAACTGATCCCAGAGGGAGACCACACTGGTTTTATGAGTAACTACTCTCCTTTGTGTATACTGACTACATGGGCTCAGATTTGGGGAATTCATAGACCAATAATATTTCAAAAAATAAAATCTAAGGGAATGAACTATGTAGGGTTGCTTTTATTTTGCCCTTGCTTTGGTGGAAAATTTCTAGAAATTCCAGTCCTTATGTGACATAAGCAAAGCATTAAACAGAGTATTCTATGATTTGAGGTCTGTTGTGCCATTTTTATCATGTTACCTTCACAGTAAGATGAACTGACTCTTGCAGTTTTCCCTTGGATCCTCAAGGGCATTTGTCCACAGCTATTAATTTCACACCAATACATTTGATAAATTATATGGAATCTAAGAATAGATTTAAGTTGGAACTCAGATTTCATGGATTACACATTGAGACCCTTCATCTAAAGTTATTTCAGATCCTGGTTTGCTTGCTTACTCTGTTCTCCATACTTAGACATAAATTCTTGTACATGGGATTCATAACATGGTTTGGCTTCAAAAGTGACTAATATAAAATTGGGAATATAATCTTCAACTATCACCTCATTCCCCAAAGACAAAAAATAAAGAGTACAATTATGTTCTTTGTCAGTCATACTGAATGGGTTGGATTTATGTTCTGTTTACTTGTTTATATTACATTTCGTCCTTAAATGGATGAAAAAACAATAGGGATTCTAGGGGTTTATGAATAGAAACTGTTCTGCTGAAAGTGTGTCTGTAGAAGTGTCAGCTTATATAGGTGTGTTACTGTCTGCTGCCCTGACTTGCAACAAGCAAGCAGAGGGTTCCCTTACTATTTGTTTTAGTAAGTTGGTCCCTGCCTGAGAGCAACGAAGTATCAGAACAAGCTAGGACATGAGGAAACCAACTAGGCTTATTCCTAGCCAAAAACAGACAACCTAACAGACACGTAACTGTGACTGTAGAATAAGAAGACTGATTTGCCTTGCCAAGTGGGAAAACCAGTTTACTACTCCTTCAAGGTAGTGTCTTTTTCCCATTTATAGAAAGAAAACTGAGGCTTGAGGAAGTTAAGTAACTAGCCTAAGGTATATATGACTAGTAGATAGATACGGACCTGTGACTGCCCAACTCCTTTGGGAGTGATATTGCCTATGTTACCTGCCTCGAGCACATACAAAAATAGCAAAACTTTGCCACAGCATATGCTCCAGAGAGTTCAACTTGAGATAAAATTGTTGACCAAGCTGAAACATGTTAAAAATGGGGCCGCTTGTTATAAATCTTAACCACGAAATGAGTTGAGTTAGAAGAGTATCTAGCTAAGAACCTAGACGAGTAGCCTACAAAGTAGAAACCAAGCAAATCTTACATATATTGCTAGGTCCAGAGGGGCCACCTGAGGTAGGTATTATTTATACACACGTAAGAAGGTAGGGCTCTAGATTTGGAAGGCCAGAAGGCTTACTGATGATACTCAATTCATAAAAATATCATTTTCAATGTTATTAAACTTTATTATTATTATCTTTAAACATGTTCATTTTAATTTCTTTATGTTGTGCCAAAGCAGTACTTGAATACAGAAAACACTTCTATGGATTAGACAAAGTGAGGCTACATGTTAGTTGAAAGGACTCTGGATATGAAGTCAGAAAGCTCTGAGTTAGAGTACATTGTGCCCCTAACTGGTTGACCTTGTACAAGTCAGCCTCTCACCATCTTAGTTGCCTAACCCATAAAAGGGAAACACAAACTGCAAAGGTTCTTCTGAAAATCAATCAGGTAATATGTTATGCTATAAATCACTATGCACATGATAGACACTTTTATCTGTGTATTTAGTTTATACAGGTATACTATATTATAACTATCAAATCTATAACTATAAAAACTGGTCATTTTTTTTGTTGTTGCAGTTTGGCCGGGGCCGGGTTCGAACCCACCACCCTCAGGTATATGGGGCAGGCACCCTACTCACTGAGCCACAGGCGCCACCCAAGAAAAACTGGTCATTTAAAAAAAATTCTTAAAATAATTTACATTTGTTCAATGCTTCATGGTTATAAAATAACTATGTATATAATTAATCTCCATAAAAACTCTGAAAGGGTAATAGAAACATCTTCATTTTACAGATCCCATAGCTCTGAGATCTTGAATATCAGAGCTAGGAAGTAGCAGAACTGGCACTCATTTTCTTGGCACTGCATCATGGCTGCTTTCTCATTTTCAAAATGTGTCTTGATTATGTCCTGTATTCAAAACTATAAAGTGACAGTTTCATAATCTCTTTTCTAAAAGTATCAAAAAATAGGACAATTATTAGTTCTATTCAGTTTGGTTTTTTCAGGTAAGAATTCTGCTCTGAAGCTTATTTCAGAAAACAGTTAATCATAGACACAGCATTTAGAATTTTTATAGTGTTTGTGCTTGTAATGTTGTCTTCCAAAGGTTATGACTTTGGGATAAAATATTATAATTATAGCTTATCCCCTCAAATTTCACCCTAGGGTATACATGCTTCTGGGTTTTGGCATGAGGAAAAAAAATGTTGATTATTTGGACTTAAACTCCCCATCAAAAGTCAGATAATTATTTTGTGTTAGGCAAATAATTTAGCGTTATTAACTCTTCCTTTTGGGGGGGATGGGAGGGACAGAATTTCACTCTGTTGCTTTGGGTCGAGTGCCCCGATGTCATCATAGCTCACAGCAACCTCAAACTCCTAGGTTCAAGCAATCCTCTCACCTCAGCCTCCTGAGTAGCTGACTACAAGCACCTGCCACAACATCTGGCTAAGTTTTCTATTTATTTTTATTTTTATTTTTTTGAGACAGAATCTCACTTTGTCACCCTCAGTAGAGTGCTATGGTGTCATAGCTCACAGCAACCTCAAACTCTTGGGCTCAAGCAATTCTCTTGCTTCAGCCTCACAAGTAGCTAGGACTATAGGCACCTGCCATAGCGCCAGTTATTTTTAGAGACTGGGATCTCCCTCTGGGTCAGGCTGGTCTTGAACCTATGAACTCAAGCAGTCCACCCACCTTGGCTCTCAGGGTGTTGGGATTTACAAGCATAAGCCACTGCATCTGGCCTTCTATTTTTAGTAGAGACAGGGTTTCATGGCTCAGGCTGGTCTTGAACTCCTGAGCTCAAGCAATCTACTTGTCTCAGCCTCCCAGAGTGCTGGGGTTACAGACATAAACCACTGCTCCTGGCAATTTTTTCTAAATAATAATTTCCTTGGCTTTATGTGACAGATTTAAACTAGATAATCTCTAACAATTAGAAACTTTTTGGTTTACTTTTTTGAAATAATATAGTATTTAATGATCTTTACCTGAGCATTTTAATTATTTTGGCTTTTATTCCTTGCAAATTATAGTCAAAAGAGCTTTATAAATACTTTGATTTGGAGCCTCTTTAAAGACACTGCATGTGTAGAAATTAAACAGACGTTTAGGCCAGGTATGTAACAAGTGCCACTAGTCCCATCTACTTGGAGGCTGAGGCAAGAGGATTGTTCAAACCAAGGAGTCTGAGGTTGCTGTGAGCTGCAATGCTATGGCACTTTACCCAGGGCAACAGAGTGAGACTCTGTCTCAAATAAATAAATAAATACAGAAGTTTAGTAAATTGACCCCATTTCTATTAAGTAAATGCTAAGAAAGAAGTGTGAATTTAGGGATCCAGTATTTCAGATGAGAAGTGAAAGTATGGGCTCGGCGCCAGCCATGTACACCTGAGCTGGCGGGTTCGAATCCAGCCTGGGCCCGCCAAACAACAATGACGACTGCAACCAAAAAATGGCCAGGCGCCCAGGAATTGGAGGTTGCTGTGAGCTGTGATGCCACAGCACTCTATCCAGAGTGACAGCTTGAGGCTCTGTCTCAAAAAAAAAAGAGAGAGAAGTGAAAGTATGGCCCTAAGCATTTGTATTGAAAATGAAGTGTCCTCTTTTTTTTTGTAAGCATAAGAATGTATTAGACTTTGGATGGAAGCCAAATAATATTATTTGGATAGTCAGCATGATCTGTCTCTCAGAATTTTCCCCTGCAGTCTCAACTGGGCACCTATTCTATTTTTAACTGAGTTCTAAACTGTTTGTTAGCATTGCTTCATCCAGTTAAACTGCAGCTGCTGTTCCATCCCTAAGGATGGTTTGCGTTTTAGCAGTAAATGAGGTGATTCTAATATGTACAACTACTTAAAGCATAGCAGTAATGCATTAACAGAGGGAAAAGAGATAGTTGTGTTTAAGTTTTTGGTATTTTGTGAAACAGTGCATAGTTAAACATTGACTCTAGACCATGAATTCATATTTCCCTTCTTGGTTATATTATCACGTGTAAGTAATTTTAGGTCTCTGATTGATAAGGTTCTACGTTAGAACTATCTGGCTCTTGGTTGTTTTAAGCTGGTTTCTGAGGCCAGTTGTCAGTTACATTACTCTGTATGGTTTCTTTCTTTTGGCAGCTGGTATGTTGTTGCTATGACATATGGTAAGATGTAAATGTAAAGCTTGGATTAATCAGTAATGGAATTTTCCATGCTTATGCTTTTCTCTTATAAAGGTTAGTCTCCATGAGCTTATTCCTTCCCATCAGTTATCTCTCCAGCCTTTCTGTGTTATTGAATGCAGCATGTGTAAGAATGCATTTGCATTGCCCCAGAGTGCTACAGTTTTAGCTGGCTAAGAAGGAAGCATCTGGGGTCTTTGAAAGTAAATTCAAAACCTTATTTGTACAGTTCCTAAGTTTGGCTGACTTGTTCAGTGGGCCATCTAAGTTCAGTACTGTGAACTTTTGTAAACATTTTCTTCAAAGGGACACTGCTCCAAAGTTAGGTTTGTGTGTGTGTATTTGTTTTAACTGTTTAATTTAACTGTTTAATTTAATTTAACTACGTTATAGAGATACAGAGGTTTTTTTCCAAAGCACTTGTGGGTATATTAACTAAGATTCTTTTTAATTAGAAAATGGGATTTAAAATTGCCTTGTCCTACATAATTTCATTGCCGTATAAATTAGCATGTGAAAAACAACTTGAATTTGACATATAGTATTCAAAGAGTCAAGAATGTACTGATTGGTTTAAATGTTTTTTTTTTCTTTAATTTTAGAGACTAGGTCTCACTGTGTTACCAGGCTAGTCTTGAATTCTTGGGCTAAAGCGATCTTCCCACCTCAGCCATTGGGGTATCTGGGACTACAGGTGCATGCCACTTTGCTGGCATAAATTATTTTGTGTAGTATATTTTGTACTTAACTTAAATTATTTTGTATAGTATATTTTGTATAATGACTACAATAACTTTGTAGTTATTAATGTAGAAAATATTGTCTGTGTGCATGTGTTCTATCTTTTTTTTTTTTCAAGATTTCTCTCTGTCGGTTGTGTTTGATATCTAGAATATGCAAGACAGAAGCTGCCTGGTGGTCAAGATGAGGCCTGGTCTGGCAGTCCACAGGGAGAATGAAAGCATCCTTGCTGTAGAGTGGTCTGTGCCCTCTATTTTTGCTGGTTCCTTATTATCTGGTGTTTCCTGAGGCCAAACTCTGCCTTGCACTGAGAATCCCCAGGGCAGTTAACTGAGCCTGAGCTGGTGGTTATGGCATGCGGACATTCTTTTCTTCCATCTCATTGTATATTGCTGGACTTCTTTTTTTTTTTTTTTTTTTTTTTTTTTGAGACAGAGCCTCAACCTGTCCCCCGGGATAGAGTGCCATGGCATCACAGCTCACAGCAACCTCCAATTCCTGGGCTCAAGCGAATCTCTTGCCTCCACAACGCCCGGCTATTTTTTTTTTTTTTTTTTTGGTTGCAGCCGGCATTGTTGTTTGGCGGGCCGGGCTGGATTCGAACCCGCCAGGTCCGGGGTACGTGGCTGGCGCCTTAGCCTGCTGAGCCACAGGCGCCGAGCCATATTGCTGGACTTCTAAGAATTAAAAGTATAAATATGTTTTTTCCTGGATTAAAAAGTACTTAATTCAGATAATGATAGGTAAATTATTTATCTTGAAATAACATCTTCAACAGACTGGTTTCTACATGTACATAAAATGAAAACAATCTTTTAGAGAGCATGAAATGATGTCAAAATCCTGTACTGATTCTGGAACTTTCTTTTATCTTCATTTTTTTTCCTATTCTTTGTCTCTTAGCTCTGAGTATAATTTATAATCATTTGAGGAATCAGACACTAAGTTCTATAAGGAGTGGACAGTGTATTTCTTCAGCTCTGTAGCCTGCCCCAGCTGAAGAAAACAGATTCAGCAAGCTGACCAGACTTTCTGCTGAATAGGCCATCCTCAGGGCTGAGATCCAGGAACTCTGAAGCATTGTTTAGGGCAGTCTACAGAGAACTGTAGATGATTTGTATAAAATAAAGCTCTTTTAGGATTAAGAGAGTGGTTTACAGACCAAGCTTTTGGTGGGGTGGTTTTTCTCATCTGTGGTGTGTTTACTGAAGAACAATGTGCCAAATGTCCACCCTCATTAAAGAAAGCTATGGGGCAAACTTCAGAGACTTTATATTGGAATATTTTCTTTTGTACAATTTCTGTGATTTTTTTTTCCTATTTGCATTTTGAATAGCTATTTTGGGAGAGTTTAAATTTTATTTTATATTTCTGCTTATAGTCTTCTGCCATTTTTCCTGCCTTTTACTAAATTCAAGCAGCTGCCATATTAGCTTTTCTGTGTTTGGATATTGGCTCCCGTCCACGTCCATCTTTCTGGACTTTAAAACTCCTTTTTCTTTTTCAGTTTTCTTTTCATCAGTTTTGTTCTCCAAAGCATCTGTTCTGTTAAAGAGAGAACAAAATGCTTTTCATTAAGTAAAAGAGCTCAAGTATTATTTGATCTTCTATTCTCTGTCTAGATTTATTCCTCCCAACTAATATTTCAGAAGTGCATATAGTGTAATATTTTTAAATCTAGCAGTTGACCTATCAAACAGATTTGCTATTCCTGGTGTTGTATAATTCATAAGCTTTTCTATTCTGAATTGTAACCCTACCCCCGCCACCACAAATTTATTTTTAGTAGGAGATGCTTTTCTTCAAAATTTTTATAAAATTTACCACAGCACATTTAATCAAGTCTCATAATAACTGAAAATGAATCACTATTTTCTCTATCAGGATTTAAGAATAAATATTTGTAAAAATACTTGTTGCTTTGAAAATGTGGTCAGTATACCTACAGTGAGATAGATGTCTTAGGAACCAAGAAATAAGTTTTTCCTGTAGTAGCTAAACTATTAAGAAACAACCCACATATTAACTATCAATATTAACTGAAGAAGTCATCTCTCTGTATTAGTAACCAAGACTCAGAGGTCACCTATAAATGGCAAACTGCAGAGATTTGAGAACATTGATGACCAAGTGAAGGGACTAGAGTTGTATCTTTGCTAAAGCAGTTCTGCTCATGATAAGTATAATAAAATATTGCTGCCATCCCTTCTTTTGTCTCTCCCAATAACCTGAGCTTCTTGAAGGTGGGATCATGCTTTCCACAGGCCTGTAGGGGTTAAGATCCGGGCCCAAGAGTCAGACTGCCTGGGTTCACACCCCAGCCCTATCACTTATGGCTATTGTGGCCGTGGGTAAGTTTCTTGACTTTTCTTATTTTCTCCTTATTTCCTTACCTGTGAACTGGTAGCTATATAGAGGAATTGTAAGTATTAACTGTAAGATACGTGGTATATAGGTCCTATTGCCATTACTATTTTTTATCATATCCCTAGTGGTGCATATTAAATGCTTATTGTATTGTTATTTGAAGGAGAATTGCCTAGAACCTGGGCAAGGAGGGCAGCCCCGTATATCACTAACATGTAGAAGCCTCTGTCAGCAGGGATCTGGTGCTCCTTACAATTCATCACCCAGGAAGCACCCTCCTCGGGTTTGACCTGCATCCTTGAATGTAGGGAAACCTACATCCTGATCTACATCCTGATCACATCCATGATCTACAAGTGAAGATCATGTAATACCGCTGTTAACTTTCAAGTGGACACTGGTTTAGAGAATGAAAAGGGTTTGAACTGCAGAAATGCTTAGAAGAGAAAAGAGGCATTAGCTTGTCAAACCCTCCCTGTTGGCATGAATGCTGAGATCCTACTATAAGAAAATATGGTTTCCCACTAGGGCCAAGCTTCCATGTTCTTGCTTGTGAGAGTATCTCAGGTCACAGTTCTGGATATACCTGTAACTTAGCACAGTCTTTGTAATCATTGTACCTGAAGGCAGAAGTAAATTATACTACTGTTATATTTATGCAGTATATATATATACACACACACATATATATATATAGCAGTATATATATACACATATATATATACACATATATATGTATATATATATATAGATCTACATGGAACGTGCAAGAAGTTTGATTATTTGAATTTATTATTATTTGAATTTATTATTATTTGAATTATTATTTTACAGGAAAATTTTAAAACATTAAATATTTAGTTTTTTAGCTTTTTACATTATAAGGTAATTTTGAAATTTTGTCTATGGTAAGTAGTTGCATTTTGTTTTTAATGCTTTTTAAATTATTATGGTTTAAGAACATAACAGTCCTCTGTCAGTATCCACAAGGGATTGGTTCTAAGAACTCCCATAGATACCAAAATTCCAATATACTTTAAGTCACCTCTAGATTACTTAAATGCTATGTAAATAGTTGTTATACTATTGTTTCTTTATTATCATTATTAATTGTTATATTTTTTTTTTAGTATTTTTAATCAGTAGTTGGTTGAAGTCACAGCTACAGACCACCAACTGTACACCCTTATGCTTACAAAAAAAGGGCGCTGTGTTTTCTATATAAATACTTGAGGCCATACTTCCATAACTCATCTTTTTTTTGTTGAGACAGTCTATGTTGCCTTAGGTAGAGTACCATGGTGTCACAGCTCACAGCAACCTTAAACTCTTAGGCTTAAGTGATTCTCTTGCCTCAGCCTCTCAAGTAGCTGGGACTACAGGTGCCCACCACAATGCCCGGCTATTTTTTTGTTGTAATTGTCATTGTTGTTTTGCAGGCCCTGGCTGAGTTTGAACCCACCAGCCCCAGTGCTTGTGGTTGTCACCCTAACCACTGAGCTACGGGTGCTGAGCCTCATATCTCATCTTAAATATCAGACCCCTAAATTCAGAATTCTGTTAGCATTTGCTTCATAGAAATTGGGCCATATATTAAACTTTAATTTAATCTTCTTACTATCCTTTGCAAGGAAAAGTAAATTTTCAGTTTATGTGAAGATCTTGATTATATCAATATGAAGATTTTGCTAAAATCAATACATTTTATGGAGTAAATAGATATGAATTATGTGTATCCATATTCATCCAGATATCACTGACTCATCAGAATAATAATGTATGCAATAAGTTAATTCTGTCATTTTTGTTGTTTAACTGACTTCAGCTGATAAAAAAATAGCTTTACATGCTTTTACTTGTGTTGAAATCAAGAAATTTTTGTCATGATAGGAGGAAGGAATATTTTTTTAGCTTTTTTTCTTTTTTTTTTTGAAACAGCATCTCATTTTGTCACCCTTGGAAGAGTGCCATGGCATCCTAACTCACAGCAACCTCAAACTCTTGGGCATGAGTGATAGATACTCTTGCCTCATTCACCCAGCTAGTTGGGATTACAGGCACCCACCACAACATCCAGCCCTTTTTTTTTTTTTTTTTTAAAGAGACGCAAGAGTCTCACTCTTGCTCAGGTTGGTCTCCAACTCCTGACCTTCATCAATCCACCCACCTTGGCCTTCCAGAGTGCTAGGATTATTGGCATGAGCCACCGTGCCCCGCCTAAAACTTTTTGCCTTTAACCAGGTGTTATCATGGGTGCCTGTGATACTGCAGCATTCAACAGAAGGTGACAAACTAAGACACCATCTCTAAATAAATTAATTAATTAAATGAATTTTTTAGCTTATTTAATAATTTCTAAGTACTGTATTTGGAAATACAATATATAGGACTTCCTTTGCCCCTCTGTGCGCCTGAAAGAAAGGCATGGTTACATCTATTGATATGGAAGAAACAGGAAGGCTCGGTGGAGAAGGTAACATTGGACTAAGCCTCTGGTGCTAGGACTGTGAGTGGAGAGTGATTTGGACATGAGGCATGGCCTAAGCATAGCTCCACCATGCATGGGATGGCAAATGTGCTACTGTACTTGGGTACCTGAGCCATTATTAGGCTTCCAGACCATTAGAGCCAACACCCCAGAAGGTGGTGATCCCAGGGAGCATCCCATATGGCGAGGCTTTGCAAAGATAGGCCACTAGCCCTACTCTGACATCTCACGTCTCTATATTAGTGCCCTCCCACTCCAACACTCAGCACTTTATTTCCAGTGCCCAATTGGCGTCTCCACTAAGAAATGGAGTTAACAGGATAACATATATGAATAAAGCACATTTTACCTGCTTATATAAAAAATACTAGAAGCTAAGCAAAGGCCATTTGTCTCTGATCAGACACTCACTAACAGAAAAGTGTCCTCTAGATATGAAACCTTGCTGAGATTTTCAAGCAGCCCTACAGAATCAAAGTCTTTAATCTTGACAGAAAAAAGTCCAGTCTGCCTCACTGTGTCTTTAGTCAGTGTGTGTGGTTTCTCCATGTACTCCTTATCACTCCCTTATAGGAAGACATTTAGTCACTATAGTAAAGCTTCTCACACAGAGATGTGGATGACTTGGTGGTAAGCTGCTTGCCTGCACCACGGAGAACGCACTGGGCCTTTTGGATGGCTTCCCAGTCAACAGCAGCAAATGGCACTACACTCATTTCCTTAGGTTTCTGAGAAACCTGTGCTCTTATACCAAGGCATGCTTATTTGAATATATCAAGAAGAAAGTAGTCTTAAACAATGGATTGCCTGTGTTGAACCTGTTTGTCCATTTATCATGTGACAGATGGTGTACCTTACAGTTAGTTGATCAAGACTGAGGGAGGCACAAACAAGGTCCATGTCTTAGCTTTTCTTCACCATTGCGAGGTTTGTGTAGCTCCATCTTTCTCCCTTTCTCTAACTCTTGTGTCTTTTGGGGGCATTTACTTGAGATTTAGTTTCTGTAGTTTTATTCCGAAAAAGCTCCCATTTTCCTATGTTCTATATTATTTAATTTCCCTTTCAATTTCTGGTGGGTCATATCAGTTGCCTTAAATTTCTTGCTACCCCTTCTAATACATTGACATCATTAAAACTCTTTGTTGATTCGTGTGAATGAAAAGAAACACAGACCCAGATAATTCAAAACTAATTTGTTTGACTTTGGATTTTAAGATGATTTTGTACCAGATTTGTACTCCCACTTGGATTTTATTTAAGCTGCTATTATGATCAGTTGACATTCCTTAAGCATGTAGCAGCTGGCTAATGGAACAAATAGGTAGGCCTGAGGAAAATGAGCTAGGGTGGAAAATTGGCTATAGATAATACACACATGGATCATTGAAAATTGATCGTGATTTGTTCCTGTGCCTGGAAAACTGTTCACTTTATGACCTAGTTCTTGATCTTCTTTCCATGGAACTTTATATTCTGATATAATGAATTTGTTGTACAAAGAAACTATTAAGATATTTAAAGGAAACAGGTATAAAAATTAGTATACCAAGAACTAAATTTATATCTAAAGAATTTAATTCTTCAAGTTCTGTATGTACTTAGTTCTTATATGTTCTCCTACTGTTCGCTTTTCTTATATTTTAATTGCAGTTTACACATCTGTTTAATCATCTCATCATAAACTACCTTAATTTCACTCACATTGATGTTTATAATCTTCGATAATTTAAGTACAGTATTTAGCCTCTGTGATAATGTCCAAAAGAAACTAGATTTACTATTTCCTTACCCAGAAACTCATTAGCAAGAGTTCCAAAGGAAACAATAGAGCCTACAGTCGTAGTAAAACTGCATGACTTTTCCCCCTTAGTTTTGATGGTGGTGATACCATTTAACGTCAGAATATATGATTGCTAGAAATTGTTGTCTTCATATTTGGAAGTAAAGCCCTGGAGGGGGAGCTTATGGAGGAGAATTTAGGGTGGGAAGTAGAGAATGCTGCTCAACATTCTTAGGACAGAATTGTCATCAGTCCTCCTCATTCCTCCTGCCTTCCAGTTACCAGCCTATTCCCTAGTTACTTTAGAACGAGTGCAGAAGCCGTGGTGCTCTGTTACGCGTTTCCCCCCCACTGATTTTGTGCCTGTTAATGATTTGCTACACAAATCCTGGAAAAATGTTTGTGGAAGAGAGAAAGAGCATAATAGAGCAATGATATACAGCCTTAAAAACATGGGTCAGTTCTGTTTGCTTTGTTCTTCCTTCTTGATCATTAACGATGTTACTTTGGGCAACTTAGTCAAGGTCTCTGAATATCACTTTCCTTATCTGAAAGCTGGTAGTGATAACTTTTATATGTTCAGATAACACCTAAGTTTACTTTGTAAACTTACAAAGTACAGGTCTCTACTAGCATTAGTTGTTAAACCAGTTACAAATACCTAACCTGGACATCCTAACTCCAGGAATAGGACAGTATGTACCGTGTGGGCTATGGACTGTCTTTAAGCCCACTTTCCCAGCAGGAACCTAGCTGCCCAACCCAAGCTGTGCTGCTCCTTTTATGATCTTTCATCCTGGTCAGTGTGTTTCACCTCAGGTAGTCATTTTCATACATAACAGCTTCTTTTATCTTTGATTATTCGTATAAAACAGAAAGCAGCCTCAGTCGTGCAGAGTAAAATTAACAACAGTGTTGGAGATAGTTTTAAGTGAAACTGAAACTAAAGAAGAATCAGTATCAAACTTAATAGTTCTTGAAAGTACTAATAATATGTCTTTTGTGTCTTTGCAAGAATCTTTACTGAGTATTATTTTCTGCAGATGTACAGTGTTGCAACCATATTCTGACTCAAATAGCCTTTTGTAATCTGGTCTACAAAACTCGGCAAACATTATAACATACTTTTTATGGGAAAATGCATTCTTGTTTATTTGTAAGTGTATATGTTAACATTTTGCTCATCAGTGGGAAACTACCCAAACAAGCTTTTTCTCTAATGATTTTTAACTGTTTCTTTTGTCAGGAGGTGAGCACGTAAGGTGCATGTAAACATGACTGATTACCTGTTTGTATTTAGAAACCACTACACTAATTTATGGGAAGGAGAGAATTGTACCTAGAATATTTGTACCCTTTCATTTTTTTATTTACATCTATAAGGATGAAAAAGGATATCTGTTTTAGAGCTAGATAAATTTTTTATGAACAGCGATATAAGACAAGAGTCCCCAGATCATTTCAATAGACTATAGTATTATTATTATTATTTGAAAAGCTAGAAGAAAGATATGTGGTCATCACATGCACTTACCCTTCGTGATGCCACGTGTGCTATGACATGTTATCTGACGGAGTCCAGGGCCTGAGAAGGCACACATGGCAGTGACCAGCTGATGCTTCCCTTCACTGACCAGTCAGCTGTTCCTCCCAGGATCAAAATGTACCAGGCTGCTGAGTTAACTGAAAAGATATTTTTCGAAGATCTCAATATTAATAATAAGAGTTTATAAAAATAGATGTTATATAAAAATAAGCCAATGTACTTGTTGAAGATTAAGAGGGTAGTAAAATAGTTTGAAAGCATAAAATTAGGGGCATGGAGGTAAATACCAGGAGAAACAGATAAATAGTTGAAATTATTTTTCTTTAGTGGGTAGAGAAGGATGAGGTAGAAGACTGCAGTGTTTTACTATAAGTCTTTTAAATAAGATTTGTCTTTTTAAGCTATGTGCATGTTTTACTTTGATAAAATTAAAATATAAAATAAAAGTAAAGTATGTAGTAGTTCTCTAATACTGTAATTAAATGTTTATATAGAATCTATGTAATTATCCAGTTTCAAAAATTCGTGGTTAGATTTATAGTCCTGTCTTTGGATTATATTTGTTAATTGTTTCCCCCTTTTTGTGAGACAGAGTCTCAACTCTCTTACCCCAGCAAGAGTACAGTGGCATCATCATAGCGCACTGTAGCCTCAAACTGGAGGGCTCAGGTGATCCTCCTGCCTCTGCCTCCTGAGACCTTGGACTATAGGCATGCACCACATCCAGTTAATTTTTCTAGTTTTAGTAAAGATGAGGTCTCAGGTTTATGCGGGTCCCGCACTCTTGATCTCACGCAATCTTCCCATGCCTCCTCAACCTCCCAGAAAGCTAGGATTACTGGCATGAGTCTCCGTGCCCGGCCTGTTTCCAGCGTTATGCCTCTTAACTTTATTGGTGTGTCATAAGTAATATTCAAGCCAGGTATGATCGTCTTCCTATGTTGCTGTTCAGAGCACCATGCACAGGATCTTATACACAGTAAAGTTTTAATCTTGATTGATATGTAAGTACTCTGGGTTTTTTACTTCTTTTTAAAAATTGTGCAAATAATACATGTTCATTGTAGAAAAAATAGAAAATGCAGAGAAGCAAACAAAATAATACCTCAAATCTAATTATACCATTTTGATAACATCACTACAAATGTTTTTCTATGCAATATGCACATGTAAATAAATTTAGGATTATCCTATACACACACAAACAGCTTTATATACTGAACATGTTCTGAATGTCTTTCTGTGCCAAGTATTCATTTGTATTCATTTTTAATGACTGCTCCTCTTTCGCTTGGGTGGATATGCCATGATTAACCAATCCTTTAATCCCAAAATTTAAGTTTTTATTCTTTTTCTATAATTGTTTACAAGTTGTTTAATGAGGATCCTTACACATATAGTTTTCCATGCTTATTCAAATATTTTCTTAGGAAAAGCAGGATTTTTAGGTCACCTAGTATATACTATTCTTGAAGCTCTTTGTCATGTTGCCACATTGTCCTCCAGAAATGTTGTATCAGCTTTAGTCCCCATTAGTAAAGAAGAGAATTATCTATTTCATTTATAGAGAGTATCCATAAGGGCAGAAACATTTGTCCTTGTTGGGTTAATTGATGTCTCTTTAAATAGTAGTGAATTTGAACATTTACAATGTAAATAAATGTATTTGGCCAGTCATGTCTTTGGGGTATTATTCAAAATTTAACAAGAAAAAATGGTATTTTTATATTAAAGATGTATAATTTAACAGTCTCATTGCAAACATTTTTTCAGCACTTTTTTTCTTTTGTTTTCTTTTCAGTGTTTCTTCCTTTCATATAAAAAGTTTCTTTTAATTTTTGTGTTCAAAACTGTCAACCATTTAAAAAAATTTTGCCCTAGCAACCATACTTCAAAAGTCTGTTCCTTACCCAAGATCACATGTCTGGAATGAATTGATTCTCAGAACTTAGTAGGATGACTACCTCTCAAATTTCTTCCTTTGTCCCATCAGGAAAGCAATAGAAGAACTGCTTAAGGAGGCAAAACGTGGGAAGACAAGAGCAGAAACAATGGGGCCTATGGGTTGGTAAGTTCTTAAGTAATCGTCCTTAAAACTTAAAAAAAATTAAAGAGGCTGGAGTTAGAAATATGCAAATCTTTATCATATAGAAGAAATGTTAAACAATAGCTGTAGAAGAAATCACCCAGAGGCGAGTGTGGAGTAGAAAAATGGCTGAGAACGAAATGGCGAAGAACTATAATAACATGACAGAGTAGGCTGCAAGAGGAAGCAAATGCAGTTAACTCCAGAAGGGGGATAGGGTAAGTAGCCTCCCTCCCAGGGTGTACAATGTAACTCCCTGGGTGCAGGACACAACTATAACTCCGATTTTTACCTGTCGTATAAATATATAACTTAATGCTTTGTATCCTTATATTAATCTACAATAAAAAAATTTTAAAAACTCAAAAAACACATTTAAAAAGCTGAGTGCATATAATTACCAACTGTAGTGATATGCATTTATACATTTTCCTTCTTGACTTTCATTAATATGATTCCTTCTTCATGAATAGGGTTCATCTGTTCATAACTGTTATACTGATTTGACTGTCATCTGTATACCTGAGTGTTTATGCTTGCAAAAATATATGTGTTATTATTGCTGTTGCCTATTTTATTGTGTCCTGTGAAGTGTTCTGTCATGTTTTATATGTTTCTCAAATAAATGTACCCAAAAAAAACAGTGGGCTGTGGGTGTATATGGAGGATAGCATTATGGTTCTGTCATATTTTTGGTTCACAAGTCCTCAAAAGATATGTAGATACTATAGTGCCCCAAAGGCACCTCTGCAAAAGTAATATTATTTCAGTGTTCCTCACTTAAGAATTTCTGTTTGGGGCCAGGAGAGATGGCTCCCACCTGTGATCTTAGTGCTTTGGGAGGTCAGGGTGGGAAGACCACTTGAGAACAGGAATTCAAGATCAGTCTGGGCAATGGCAAGACCCCATCTGTGCAAAAAGTTTAAAAATTAGCTGTGCATGGTGCATATCTATAATCCCAGCTACTTCAGAAGGTGAAATAAAAGGATGGCTTGAGCCGAAGGGTTTGAGATTGGAGTGAGCTATGATACCACTGCACTATAGCCAGCTGACCTTGTAAAAAAATAAAAAAGAAAGAAAACAAGAATTGTTTTCTTAATAGTCCTTAGTAAATTAAAGTTTATTTTAGAAAATTAAAATAACTATGTATTTTGGTTATGTGACAATTTAGCCATGTAGAACTAAAGTTTGCCCTTGTAGTTTCTATATAAGATAAACTTATTAAAACTTAATAACATAAACAAAAGAACATGTTAAGCTTAGGAATTAATTTTACTCTTTTAGGCAGTACTTCAGCAATAGCATTTGCATTCAGTAAATATCCCTATTTCGGATCTTTTATCTGCAATTAAAAGTTCACTACAGTGGATATGAAATGGGAGCAAAAATAGAAGCTACACTTTTGAACACATCTCATTTTGTACATATGACTTTTAGAACCATGGTTTACACAAAATATGAAATAAAATTAAATGAAAATTCAGGGAAAAGAAATCCCTAAAAATCAAGTAAAATGAATAAATAGACCTAAACAAGCCATTGAGTGGATAGTTTAGCCACATAGAAAGGAACTGTTTCAAGTGATCTGAAATTTGACTGTATTTCCAAAAGACAAGTCATCATATTATCAGAAATGATATTGGTATCACTAGTCCAAAATATTATATTCCAGGATAAAATAAACATTTTCTATATATAAATACCAACTTTTAGTGTAAACAAGATACAAATATAAAATCAAAGAAGTAAAAACTATCTGTAATCCTGAATTTGATTAGGAAATATGAAGTTCTGCTACACTTTCTCTTTTAAAAAAAGAAAAAAGAGAAAAAAGTTTTTTCTAGCTCTATTCACAGAAACATATGTCCTAGCAATAATAACCACCCACCCAGTGGCCTTGAATAGTCCTGGTGCTCAGACTATATTATATAAACACTATTTCTCACTGAAAGGAGCAGGCATCCTTAGAGTAATAACTAATCACAGAAGAAGGCCAAGTTATGCAGTCAAAATGAAATATAGGACAAGGCCGGGCAAGGTGGTTCACGCCTATAATCCTAGCACTTTGGAAGGCTGAGGTGGATGGATTGCTTGAGCTTGCAAGAGTAGAAAGAGCTTGCATCTCTACTAAAAACAGAAAAACTCGGGCAATGCCTGTGGCTCAGTGAGTAGGGCGCCGGCCCCATATACTCATATAAGGTGGCGGGTTCAAACTCGGCCTCAGCCAAACTGCAAAACAAAAAAATAGCCGGGCATTGTGGCGGGTGCCTGTAGTCCCAGCTACTCGGGAGGCTGAAGCAAGGGAATCGCCTAAGCCCAGGAGTTGGAGGTTGCTGTGAGCTGTGTGACGCCATGGCACTCTACCAAAGGCAATAAAGTGAGATTCTGTCTCTATAAAAAATAAAAATAGAAAAACTAGCTAGATATTGTGGCAGGTGCCTGTAGTCCTAGCTACTTGGGAGGCTGAGGCAAGAGGATTGCTTGAGCCCAGGAATTTGAGGTTTCTATGAGCTATGATGCCACAGCACTCTAGCCAGGGCATAGAATGAGGCTTTGTCTCAAAAAAGAAAAGAAAAAAACTATAACAATTTAAACACCTAGTATATATTAAACTCCACAAGGTCATAATGCTAACCACAATGACACACCTAATGGTTCCTACTGGAGAATGCTAGGGACTATGAGGAAAAATGAAACATTGTAGAACGATTAGGAAATGATTGTCATCATTTGAATTCCTAACAACTCAATAATAAGAAGATAAATAATCCAATTTAAAAATGGACAAAAAGGCCGGGCTCAGTGGCTCACGCCTGAAATCCTAGCACTCTGGGAGGCCCAGGTGGTTGGATTGCCTGAGCTCAGAAGTTCAAGACTAGCCTGAGCAAAAGCAAGACACCCCCTGTCTCTACTAAAAATAGAAAAAACTAGGCATTGTGAGGAATGCCTATAGTCCCAGCTACTTGGGAGGGTGAGGCAAAGGGATTGCTTGAGCCCAAGAGTTTGAGGTTGCTGTGAGCTAGGACAGCACAGCACTCTACCCAGGGCACAGAATGAGACTGTATCTCAAAAAAAAAAACAAAGCGACACCTGTGGCTCAACAGGAGTAGGGCGCCAGCCCCATGTACCGAAGGTGGCGGGTTCAAACCCGGCCTCAGCCAAACTGCAAAAACAAAAAAATAGCCAGGCATTGTGACAGGCGCCTGTAGTCCCAGCTACTGGGGAGGCTGATGCGAGAGAATCTCCTAAGCCCAGGAGTTGGAGGTTGCTGTGAGCTGTGTGACGCCTCAGCACTCTACCCAGGGTGACAAAATGAGACTCTATCTCAAAAAAAAAAAATAGACAAAAAATTTAAACAGACACTTCACCTAAGAAAATACAGGATTGGCCAATAAACATATGAAAGAATGCTCAAATAATTAGTTATCAGGAAAATACAAATAAAAACCACAATTAGTTACCACTACACATGCACTAGAATGGTGAAAATTTAAAAAGAATAACAGCAAATAAAGATAAGAATGTGGAGCAAGTAAAATTTACACATTGTTGATAGAAACATAAAATCTTACATCCACTCTGAAAACCAGGTGACAGGTTTTTTTTTTTAGAGACAGAGTCTCACTCTGTCACCCTCAGTAGAGTGCCGTGGGTGACTCTCAGCTCACAGAAACTTGAGTTTAGGCGATTCTCTTGCCTCAGCCTCCCGAGTAGCTGGACTACAGGCACCCGCCACAACGCCCGGCTATTTTTTGTTGCAGTTTGGCCAGGGTCAGGTTCGAACCCACCACCCTCAGTATATGGGGCTGGTGTCCTACTCACTGAGCCACAGGCACTGCCTAGGTGACAGCTTCTTATAAATATGCACTCATGTACAGAATCCTCCTCTAACGAATTGCCAAAGAGAAATGAAATCTTAAATCTACACAAAAATCTGTAATGTTCATAGCAGCATTATTCATAATAGTCCAAAACTGGGGGAAGTTGGGGTGGAGGGAGGGTAATTAGTGGGGTCACACCTACGGTGCATCTTAGAAGGGTACAAGCAAACCTTACTAAATGCAGAATACAAATGTCTTCATATAATAACTGAGAAAATGCCAGGAAGGCTATGTTAATCAGTTTGATTGAAATAGTTAAGCTTGTATATGAAACCAGCACATTGTACCCCTTGATTGCACTATTGTACACAGCTATGATTTAATAATAAAGACAATAAAATAAATAAATAGTCCAAAACTGGAAACAACCCAAGTGCCCATCAGTTGGTGAGTGGATAAATAAATTGTGGTTGTATCCATAAATGCAGTGCTACTCAACAATAAAAAGAAACAGAATTACTGTTACACAATGAATCTCAAAAGCATTATGCTAAGGGAAAGAAACCAGACACAAAACATTATACAGTGTTTGATTTCATTTATGTAGAATTCTAGAAAAGGCAAAATTGTAGGGATAGAAAACAGATCATTGGTTGCCAAGAGCTGGGAGTGGGAGAAGGGGAATTACTGCATAACTTTTGAGTGATAGGATGTTTTATATCTTGATTGTGGTGACGGTTACCTGAACATCTTGCATTTGTCAAAACCCATAAAGCCATTTAGTTGAAAGGATAAGTTTTATTCTATACAATTTATACCTTGTGAAGCTGATTTTTTTAAAAAGGATGTTATTTCCATTTCACTGTAGCTCCAAAGAAAATGAAATACCAAGGAATATACCTAACAAAAGAGGTGAAGGACCTCTGTAAAGAAAATTATGAAACCCTAAGAAAGGAAATAGCAGAGGACTTTAACAAATGGAAGAACATACCATGCTCATGGCTGGGAAGGATCAACATTATTAAAATGTCTATACTTCCCAAAGCAATCTACCGATTCAACGCCATCCCTATTAAAATTTTATTAATATCATATTAATTTTATTAACATCGTATTTTCAAGACTTGCAAAAAATGATTCTGCGTTTTGTATGGAACGAGAAAAAAACCCATATAGC
>CAUYRH010012622.1:0-25096 GCA_963574655.1 Perodicticus potto | reverse complement strand
TGGGCACTTAGGTTTCTTCCATGACTTAGCAATTATGAATTGGGCTGCAATGAACATTCTGGTACAGATGTCTTTGTTATAATGTGGTTTTTGGTCTTCTGGGTATATACCTAGTAAAGGAATTATAGGATCAAATGGCAGGTTAATTTTTAGATCTCTAAGTACTCTCCAAACATCCTTCCAAAAGGAACGTATTAGTGTGCATTCCCACCAGCAGTGTAGAAGTGTTCCCTTTTCTCCGCATTTTATTTAAAGTATTAAAAAATAAATGGAGCACTGTATGGACATTTTAGAGTGATACAAGAAAAACCCAGAAAAAAATCTTTTTCTACAAGGCGAGCAGATAAGTGGAGGCAGGGAGTCCTTCCAAGAACTGACTTCCGGAGAAGTAAGGCCTGCAGAGTTAAGCAGAGAGCCATGCTGCCTTTTTTTCACTGGCATAGACTCCTGGATCTGGATATAGTGTATGGAAGAGTAGGGCTACCCTGATTTTCAGAACATTATTGTGTTCTAATTTCAGTTCCATGTTTGCATGGCAGTAATTATTTCAATGTTTTTTGCTTTAGTTTTAAAACTGATTTGTCATAGCTCACAAATGTATGTTTGATGCATTCCACACTGAATACTAACATTCATTATAACTTATATAAAAGCACAAAAGCTAATATCCGATAGTGTTCTCAAGCATATTTGTAACTGTAAATATTAGACAATTACAAAATAAAACTCTCACTTCAGTGTTTTAGTAATGAGACCTTTACAGGCCATTAGTACACATGCGTATAATACCAGCTCAACTAGGATATTTTCTGTTTTATTAAATGGTTTATGTTCGATTTATTTCCATATGGCATCTGTGTTATATAGACCAATCATATTTTAATCAATTTGATTAGAAGACCATATTTAATAAGATTTAAGTTCTCCTCAATACGATTTCATAAACATGACGACTTGGGCAGTAATTTCTTCTATACATGTAAAGAGAGAGCTTTAGCTTTTGAAAAGATTAGGAAATGCTATCTTTGATGACTAAATCTAATTAAATGATGAAGGCCCTATAAGGATTATTGTCAGCTCTAGAAGGAATTACTGTATGGCATTATTTGAGGTATCCAGCTGGTGCTGGAGTTTTGATCATGCAGCATACATACTCAGTAAATCAGAATCCTATTCAGTATTCTGATTAAAGAGATGCTAAAAAGAAAATTATAAAATATACACCATCCAATTTATTTTCTTTAACCAGAAGAAAGCTGTAACATTTATCCAGAAAACACAATTCCAGTAAAAAATTCTTACTGAGATGCTGCTCCTGCCATTTTTACATAAGAACATTCAAAGCTTGAGACATCCTCATTTAGTACTGTGTCTGAATTCACAGTTATGAAATAAGGTTAGGTTATTATAGTCCATGTGGATTACCCCAATACAGCTCTGAAAACACGAATTCTGATTCAACTTGCAGGGATGGGGTTGGGTGAGATGGAAAAGAGAGAAATAGGAAAGGAGATACTAAATGGACTCAAATATTGAGTTTTTAAACTCTTAAAAAATAAATGGCCTGGTAATAGCTTGAACATAAAACTTATCAGAAGTCTTCCAGAAATAAGGCTTTTAGAGAAACATCACACAGGCGATCTCTTTGATCTCAATCCCTGGAGTATAGGCATAGGGATTACAGAACTGGTCTAAGCATGAAGAATACTTAAAAGATTGAGCCTGGTCCAGAGGATATGTATCTCAGTGTGCACCAGTAATGACCTTAGCAATGTGATAGCTAACATGTGACCATTAACTGTGTCAGCCTCTGTGCCTTACCTCATTATTTGATACTTTAAGGTAGGTGCCACTGTTGCCCCATTTTATAGATGAGAAACTGAGGTGCAAAGAAATAAGGTAACTTGTTCAAGGACTCGCAGTTCATTATGTGGAACTTGGATTAAGGCAATGTGATTCTAGATCCAGTACACATAAGTATTACCCAAAATAAAGGATCTTAGAACCTAGGCTCCAACTACATATGTGCACATGTTTAAAACAGAAGGATAATTATTAGGTAATACTAGAAGTTCTTTACAATCATAGGAATAGAAATTCTCCCTCAATTACTTTATGGCCTTAATATGCCTAGAAGAGTCATGGTTGCTGATATCAGTGACTTCTCGAAGTTCACCTGATGATTAAAATCATGATAAATTTAATAACTACTACTATTGGATATTGTGAACAGAAAAGAAGCCAAAAAGAAAGAACATAGGGTGGAAGATACATCACTCCTTATTTTTGATTAATATGCTCCATATTAAAATTAAATGATCACTGAAATTTATATTAAAACAGAATGATTAGTTACTGGAATATATGCTATAAAAGTGTGAGAGCTCCATAACAAAATAAAAACAGTCCAAACATAAGTTTTATAAACAAAAAAACTCCGGAAAATTTAAAATAACTGAAAAACACCAAAGATTAAGTGGAGATAAATCAATAAAGAGGGACCCCTTTATTATACATTTATAAAATTATAGTATAATATAGTTATTAAAAATGGGTGGCTTTTTTTATTTTTGGTATTTTGTGTTCAATTTTTCCATCAGCTTCACATTCTTTCATAATTTGCTTTTTATCATCCAAAGTAATCTCCTGAAACTTCTATCCCACCATTCAAAGTACAATTGAAGAATAAACTATCTAGTAGATTCTGGTAAGAGACATTATCCGAGAAGTTAAATTAACAAGTCATGACTAAAGATTAAGAGTTTTCAAAGAACTACAATAAAAACAAAAACATGAAGCATAATTTAATCTTTCTGATGATTCAGAAGGCATCTCAGGATTGTGCTGTGCCATTTCCCTCATGCTGTGTATTTAGATGGCTATAACGGAATTCTGTTTAGCAGAATTTTGAACAAAAAAATTTCATATGTAGTTCACATCAAATAACTACAGATACAACATGGGATCTTGATGTGTGTATTTGTACTTAACCTGCATAAAATTTATAACTTACTAAGAAAACTTTAAAAAAAAATCATTACAAAATGAATATTTTTAGCACATTTAGTAATAGCTACTTGTTTTAAAGTATTCATTTTTGGTGACCCAACTGTTTTAGACCATAATTAATGAACATACAACTTTAAAACAATGTTACAAAAAACATGGTTACAACAGAACTATTTGTTACATTAAGTGAAAAAAAGATAGTCACACACACATATTGAAGGATACTGAGGTTTCTCAAACCTATTCTTTTGAAAGGCTTTTAATCTGCCTTTCATGTAAATAAACTTAAAAACCTCTACTCAATGTGCTTGCAGAAAGTGGTGAAATCAGTGTTGATCACACCCAACCATTCAATGCTGATCAACGAACAAGTATTTTTACGACTATCCTGACAACCATAAGAATGGAGCCCATGTATATGTTCAGGTATGGCAGATCCAACTAATCAACTGCAGAGCGAGAACATTCAACTTAAAAAAGGCAAACACAAACGACAACTGGAAAGTGTCTGAATCACTGTACCTTTTGACACAACCTTAAATCTTAAGTTTTGTTATATATACTATTTGGTACTTTGGATTCAGTAGTTGGGGTTAAAAACAAAAGTTTCTGTATTCAAACATATCTACAGAATGTCCATATAAAATGTGTGAATATATATACATTTAATACACACACACAAACACACACTCATTTGTGTAAGAACCAGCACCTAACCACATCCCCACTTTTCACTAATGACCTAATGAATCATGTATAACTTTAAGACCAGCTTAGATTCTATAAGGCTGGAACAATATATGGCTAAAGAGGTCAAACACGAGCACCCATGCTCAGGCTGGATCAAACTGTTCCTCCTCATGATTTTTGACAAGTAGTAATACCATTTATATAACAGCTATATCTCAATAACTTAGAATTCAGAGTATAAAACCATAAACATTGAACTCCCTCGTGGCTTAAAGAGCACTCCTTCCACTCTGTTTCCACTAACTCGTCTGAGGGCACACCAAACTCTATCAGTGAACTGTACAAATGATCTTTACTCTTAATCTAAACAAACATGTGTTAAAACATTCTGAAATGCTGCATCCTTTGATTTCTTCATCTTTTCAATTGCCCGATGTAGATCCTGCTGTTGCACAGGCCGAATTTCATCTTCATCATGGCTAAAATGCAAACAAAACCACCACATATTCAAATAATTTTAGAATACACCCCCTTAGAAGATTTTTCCAACGTTAAAATAGGCATGTGAGGTAAAAACATAAATTTGGTTTCAACTGTACAAAAGTGAGTAACAATGAAGTCACTTCACTATTCAAGACCCCAAAGACAACTACAAGTAACAGCTTCTTATAAATTCCTCCAGGAATTACCTAAGCACATACAAGTCATAAGAGATTATTAAAAAGCATTGACTGTTAGGAGGTAGGTAGCTAAATGGCTGGCTAAAATCAAAGACTTCATACTCTAAGAATGTTAAGGTACAGAATATTACCGTAAGGTGAAAATATTATATAAAGGAGGGTTAGTTTATCCAAATGAGAACATAATTCCAATCAAGGAACCAAAAGGGTTATTCCCAGGAAAACTGGAATTAAAAATCAGCATACCTACGTATAGTCTCATGTGAATGTTTACAAATTGAAAGTAAAATTCTTTGCTGTTAATAAAAACCTCCAAACCTTTCCCACTTCAGTAATGAGAAAAACAAAGTCCAGCATATTATGGCTCCTTTGTAATTTAAGGCACTAAACAGATTCAAGGCAAAAGTTATGATAACCCAAGTCTACCAGATTTCTCAGATTGTAATATAGTGTTCAGTGCTTTGAAGCAACAGAAAAACAGGTCTTTCATTATTAAAGCAACTTACCAAAGCAAAATTTATTTATAGATTTGTTATTTTTCCTCTTAATCTTAAATATACAAGAATAAAAACCTTTAGAAGGTAGACTCTTGACTCCAGAAGTCAAAAGGACTCCCAGTCTGCTAAAGTAACTGGATTAACGTGGCAACAAGTGAACAGAGTGAACCAGTCCACAGGGAGCACTACAGATGGGTATGCTTCCCATTAAAAAAAAAAAAAAAAAAAGGTTTTGGTGAAGCTTGCTATGGCAACACAATATAGTTAAATACATGAATATCACAGGCAAGTCTGAGTCACTGGGAATGAAAATTTCAGGGAGTTGAGGAAGGGAAACCTAGAAACCAAGAGAACTCATTCTACACAACCCTCCAAAAGTACACTGGGTTACCAAGTATCACAGAAAGTCTTTATTAGAAAGTTGATACTTTGAAAAGAAACACAGCAAAACACTAGTTTAGGGCAGGTAGCCTTTTAGGAAACTTTCTTAAAAGACATGGCATATGGATCACCAGGGTTGAATCTAGTATCTTTGCTGGAATGGGACTGGTATAAAAAATTGGTTTCTTAAGCTCACCACACTTTGAAACCGATTTCAAGTAAAATTTGCTGCAGTGATGAATGGTTTCTTTATTCAGTAAAAACCTTCTTCTTTTTTTTTTTTGAAGCAGGTCCAGGCTGGGTTCAAACCCATCATCCCTAGTTCATGGGGTCAGCACTAACCACTTGGCCACAGGTGCCAAACCAATACATTCTTATTAACAAATTAAAGTCTAGTCCAGAGGTTTTCAACCTTCCTAATGCCGCGATGTGTTTTCATTGTTACAAAGAGGTCGTGACCCATAGGTTGAGAACCACTGGTCTAGTCTTCAACAACCACCCCATAGCCCCTCACATTTCTTACGTGAAATTTCTCAAAGATATTCATTTCTATGTGAAATGAAAATTAAGATATAAAAGCAATCAAGCTAAAGAACCCTGTTTCCCCAGTAGAGATGGGCCCTAGTTTTTTGTCAGCTTTCTGCGACCCATTCTGTAGATAGTAAACAGAAATTCAGCTTCTTCCCGCTTCATTCCAGATCCTACCCACAAGCCCTTCCCTGTACATTTTCATAACTCCACTTTAGGAAAACAGCAATAAAAAAGTTGGTCATGGTGGTGGTGGAGAGGGCAAGGGTTTGCTGATTTAAATTTACCTTCTATTCCATAGGGAGAGTTGCTATTCTAAAGCAAAATAAATTACCTAAAAGCTCTAAAACAGGGGTGTCTAACCTGAGGCTCACATGCTGACTGTTTTTGCTTATCTGTATGCACAAACCTGTTTTCTTTCTTTCTTTCTTTTTTTTTGCTAACTAGCTTTCGTCTTTGTGCTTTATGTAGCCCAATAAAAAACTCTTTTTATTTTTCCCAGGCGGTGCCTGTGGCTCAAAGAGTAGGGCGCCGGCTCCATATACCGAGGGCTGCGGGTTCAAACCCGGACCCGGCTGAACTGCATCAAAAAATAGCCGGGCGTTGTGGCGGGCGCCTGCAGTCCCAGCTACTCGGGAGGCTGAGGCAAGAGAATTGCCTAAGCCTAAGTGCTGGAGGTTGCTGTGAGCTGTGACTCTACGGCACTCTACCAAGGCTGATAAAGTGACTCTGTCTCTACAAAAACAAAAAAAACTCTTATTTTTCCAATGTGCAGCAGAAATTGGATACCTTGCTTTAAAAAGTTTTGGCAAAGACTGGAAATCAAGTAAACATACACTTACCTTTCTTCTGATGTAGAATTAACATATTCTCTGACACAGAGAAGAGCAGCATCTCGACACATTTCTTTTAGGTCACTTCCTGAAAACCCATCAGTTTCCTGGGCAACTTCTAGCAGGTCTACATGCCTATCCACCTTAAAAAAACACATGCAACATGTTTACAAAACAAACACAAAATATACTGCAAAGGATACTACCAAACACCCATCCCGAGTCAAAGAAAATTAAGAACATTATAACAATATGGGAGGAGAAACATTAAAAAATATTTTCAGTTTCTAGGAGCCTTTTCTTAGCCATAAAAGCTTAGAAATTTAAAATCTAATTTTCATTTTTGTCATTATGACCACGACAGAAATAGGCTTACTACATATACTGTGAAAATGGGGAAGAACAGACATTAAACACGACTCGGTACCTTTTGGTATCTTTTACTGATCTATAAGATATTCAACATACTCATATAGGACTTAGCAAAGAGTCTACATCATTAAGTCCAGAGTCCATTACAAAAAAACCTATCTTGACTTAACATTTCGTTTAACTATAATGCTTAGGTATTCTACTACCTCAACATAATTTCAACACCTACAGTTTTGCTCCCCAACCTAAGCTTATAGTTAAAACAAGTGATTGTCCTAGTCCTAGTATGGGATAATATAATCACCGTCCTAAACTTATGTGCAGAGTAAGAAGAGGAAATGAGCAAGAAAAAATTTTATTTATGACTACCACATATTAAATAATTCTTACATCCCATTTCCTGTGTGTGTTAAGCACTTTACATGTATTATATTCATTTAATCCTGTCAGATAAGTATTATTATTTTTACTTTCTATTAAGAATCATGTGACCTGGAAAGGTCAGGTCAGAGCCAGGATTTAAACACAATACAGTAGAGGTCTATAAAGCTAACCACTTGTCACATGACATTTATTTTCCTCCACTGACCTGAAATTACACCTTTATTAGTTACTAAATTCTCATTTGTATTTGTGGAAGACCCAGTGTTGAAGTGAAGACAGCAACTTTACACTGGGACAGGAGACTTAGAGGTGATACAACACGGGTGTCTACTTTCAGATCTGCAACTATGATCTCCTGTGGCAGTGCTCGCATTTCTAAATGTGAGGTTAAAGAGAAATCATATATTCTTTGATAAAAAGGAATCCAGAAGGTAGGAGTGGTACAAGAAGCAATTAATGAGCAAAGAAAATCATAAACACATGGATAAATCCAAATAAGTTTTAGTTATATAAACAGAAATAATCATCAGTTAATTTGGGGTACAGACAAAATGGAACTATAATAACATGCTAGATAAGACACAGAAGACATCTACATCAAGGTGTTCTAAGGTCCTAGGATTATAGCATTGGAAAGAGGGCACAGACAGCACTAACTTACATTTTATGTATATATGTACTTGTATGTATGTCAAAAAGTTAAGGGCACCACCAAAGGACAGAAAAACAATGTGCAACTTTCAAACCAGCAGAGGAAGAGAGAAAAAGGGAAGGAAGAACACAAGATCAATACGAGTGAGCATGGGATGTGGTGGGGTGGGTAGGCAAAGAAAGAGCATAATATCTGGACAGCATTAAAATAATAAAGAAGAAATCTAAATTTATCGGTAATCACCATAAATGCAAACTGACTAAACTAGTGAAAGTTTTGGTAAAAGACAAGATCATATTATATGCAAAACCAAAACATAGCTATTTGAGGTTTGTAATAATCACACAGCGCTGAGGGAGAAACAAACAGGCTTTGAGTTATGTTTGAAAGAAAAAAACAAGTTGAAAGTAAAAGACTAAATAAAGATATACAAAGCAAATAGTAACTAAAAGCAAGCTAACACAGTTCAAGTTAATCAAAGTGGATTTTTACCCAAAATGCATAATTGGGAACAGAAATCATTATATAATGATAAGTAATTCACCAGAAAAATATAAAATTTTGTACCTGTGTATATACACATAACATGGTCTCAAAATATATACAGCAAAAATTAATAATTACATAAAGAAGTGGACAAATCAAAAAATACTGGGGAATTTTTAACGTATGTCTCATATACTGACACACAAAAGTAAGTTCTTAGAGGTAGTGATTGCACCTGTGATCTAATGTACATTATATAAAAATTGAAAAATTCATTATGGCAAATTTGCTATATAATTTGGGGTTTAGTCTTCTGTGGTTATAGTTACAAATGTTTTCTCTGTGTTCACATTATCTTGTGATACAGAAACTTTAAGTCTGATTATAGTTAATTCTTTATCCTTCGTAGTTTTAACTTGCTGTGTCTGAGGAACTCTTCGTACAAGTAAATATAAGGAGACAGACATACAGAAGAATCCAATTTCTCTACTGTTTGCAATGGTGAAATAATAGAAGTAACCTAACCCTACACATGTATTAGGTGTGCACATGTGTTCACGAGCTGATACGCATCTGGCCATCGTTTCCCAGCTTTTGGTCAATGTCAAGTGATACAAAGCAGATCGCCCGTGACGGTGATGGGGCAGGCGTGTGTGTGTTGTGCGTATGCACAGGCAGACGTTGCTGAGTTTCATCTGTAAGGCTGCGTTTAATTTAACAAAAAAGATATCAAAATATGGTAACATGTTAAAATTGCTTGTTAAATATTCATGAGAAATATAAGGCTGTATGTCTGAATATTTTATAAATTAAAAAACTGCTTTAAAATACCTTCATTCCAAATTATACTCTGATATATGTTAAAAACTAAACAACCAACATCTCCACTTTACCTTTTGGCTGCTGCTCCAGCATCGGGCCATTCTACAGGGAGTCCTCAAGTTACAAACATTCGAGTCCCTGAGTTTTTTTGTTTTTTTTTGAGACAGAGCCTCAAGCTGTCACCCTGGGTAGAGTGCTGTGGCATCACAGCTCACAGCAACCTCTAGTTCCTGGGCTCAAGCGAGTCTCCTGCCTCCGCCTCCCAAGTAGCTGGGACTACAGGCGCCCGCCACAACGTCCGGCCATTTTTTGGTTGCAGCCATCATTGTTGTTTGGCGGGCCGGGCTGGATTCAAACCCGCCAGCTCAGGTGTACGTGGCTGACGCCTTAGCCAGTTGAGCCACAGGCGCCGAGCCTCGAGTCCCTGAGTTATAACATCCGACTGAAGAATGACTTGCACTTACAAATGGAGGCTATTACAGGTAACAGGTAAATGTAGCTGTTCCAACTTACATACAAATCAACTTAAGAACCAACCTACAGAACCTGTCTTGCTTGTAACTGGGGACTGCCTATATTTCTAACCATTCACAATCTTGTGCATGAGAAAGTGATAAAGTTACAACGATGTATGGAACTAGTCAAGTATAAGAAAACCATGAAATGGTGAAGATTCCAGTCACCGGGGAAGCAAGATTAATCAACAGAGGTAACATTCACGGTTAAGAGAAAGGCTCTACCACTTCTTTGTGTGATCCTGGGCAAGTTATTATATAACTTCTCTGGGTTGCAGTTTCCTCAGATGTAAAACAGGTCTATTATTTACCCCTTAGAAAACTGAGTATTGAATAAAAATGCATAGCGCACTACAATGCTTGACATATAGAAAGCACTCTAAAAGTAGCCCTTTTTACTGTCAGTTAATTAATAGCTGTTAGTTAAACCATGAAGTAGAGAGAATTCTTTTCTTTGGGCAACTCAGGCAACAATTAACAAACATCTGAAATACTTTGAAAGAACAGCATTTATTTATATGGAGCAGTTTGTTACTATATCTACCGTTGACAGTACAGCTGAAAATATGCATAGTGCTCTAAGCATTTTATGTGTATAATTTTATTTAAATTCCCCCAAAATCCAACTTCCAGGTGAGAAAAATGAAGTAAAGAGATGCTAAATAATATCTGCCCAAAGTCACGCAGCAGGGAATGGTCAAGCCAGAATGCTGGAAATCCTCATGTCTTTCTCCAACATCCATGTTTGTCAACCAGTCCTGCTGTATTATTAAAAAATGTATAAATTCAGGTAAGTTTTGCATAAGGAAAAATCTCCCTCCTTAAAGTCAAGTATCATGCTTCTATAGGTCATAAATTTTATTAGCACTAAATTTTTTTATACTTAAAACTTTAAGCCCAAATCACTACACTATCCTTTTAAAATAATCAAGTCATGGGAAGAAGCACCTCTCAATAAAGAACTGTAAAGGAGTGAACACATTTCAAAAGCTTTGATCTTTCTGACAAAGAAGAAAAACTCATAAAAATCTGGTAATTCATTTGTTTCAAAAAACCCTTTCTACTCAACAACATACAGGCATGCTGGTATTCACTGTATTAAATGTATGCACTACTGCTTTGAGGCATCTTTTAACAAAATTAAATAAATTCCTTTCAGATTTTATTGAAGTAGCAATACGCCTTCAGCATATAAATATCAGCTAGTGGGAAAAGAGACATCCCCTTGTCAGCAACTATCCAAAGAACATTCATATTTTGCACCACAAAACTGATCAGATACTAATACTGTGTGCTTTCATGAACGACATGGAATGCTAAATTTCCCTGTACTCGTGACAGAATTCTAAAAGAATTTCCAAAGATGCTACTGTTTAAAAAAGTAGAATACTGAAATGAAAGTTTAAATTAATGAGCAATTTAAGTTTAAGTGGGAAAACTTAATAGCCTGTGTAAAGTTTGGCTATCTTATGAGACAGCTTAATTTCATCATTTATACTCATATTCATCAGCTACATATAAATCATCTGCTTCATCTGTATCTACACTAGACCACCTATATGTGGTTCAAAAATGTTATAAACTTCCAATCATGCAATATAATCCTTCATGAACATTTTAATTAAAGAACTGTATTGGTTAACTTCATGTCTACAAATTGTTAGTAACTATCTCCAAATATCTGTTAAATTTCTAGCCATACCATATCTATCCTAATTCAAAAGAACTTGCTAATTATCCATCCCCTTCATTTTCTCTGAATTTTTAATTTATTATCCTTGTTAATGGTTTACCAATTAACTGTGTTTTATATAAATGATACTACAACTATATAATTTTGTTAAAGCAGCAGTTATCAAATATCCAATTAAAAGATAAAATGTAACTTGTTGATTTCTCGTCTTGGACCAGTTACTTACCTTGAACACATAGAGGATTTTAGCAATTTCCTCCAAATTATACAAAGCATTTACAAAGAAAATGGAGACGTCCACAGAACCAGGCATCACTGGATAACAGACATTGGCTGTTGAACTTAAGAAAAGGGGATTTCGGAGGAAGATGGAGGCCGAGTAGCAGCTTCTGTGCAGCCGGGCGCAGTGAGAGTGGGGAGAGAGGACCCCAGGCATCTCTGGCCGGTGGGTTTCACCCAGAGGCTTCCCTTTGGTGATACAGGAGGTCAGTGAGAGACTTCTGGACCCACAAGGAGGACAGAAGCGGTGGAACACTGGCAAGTGGTGGGTGCGTTTGTTCGGTTGGAGGCTGCCTGCAGCTGTAACCATAGCAACGGGGAGATTGCAAGCAGGAAAAGCCTTACCTGGGGGCTGTTTTGGTTTTTTGTACTTGGACACTTGATTGAACTGTCTTGGGAGATCTTGGGCCAGTGTGTGGATGACTTTGGGTGTTGTCTGGGGCCCCAGACTGAGCTGCTGAGCCGGAAAGGAGCTAATACCACTCAGCTGTGGGCTGCCCCGTGTGGTGCAGTGCCAGGATCGGCAGGGGGAACTCGGGTGAGTAATCTAGTGACTGAGCTGCCCAAAGCGGGGATTGAGACGCTGGGCGAGTGCAGAGATCCGAGTGTTTGGCAGATTGAGAGCCGTGGCCCTCAGGGACATAGGGGGAGACTGGACTTGGCGCACTGGATAAGCAGGCAGCCACGCCAGGAGAGATCCCAGGGATAAGTGCTTTCTCTGGAAAGCTTCTGCTTGGCCATGGTTTATGGCTTGGAGTGTTCTTTTGAGTGGGCTGAGGAGTTATTTGGGCTCCCAAGACTGCAGGGTCTGAGTAATCAGCAGAGGCCTTCAGTCCCCATCTGGTACAGCTGTATCAACATTGTGATTAACATCTCATACCTCAGAAGATCACCTGTTGCCCGGTCAATACTTAGCAAAATATATATACTGTTAGGATTCTTGGTTGTGGGGTTTTTGTTTTTTTGTTTTTTTTTAATTTCAACTTTTTTCCTTGGACCGATATCCCTCTGAAACTGGCCATGGGAGGATAGCAGTGACGGAATAAGCAGAAACTTGAATAATCACTGCAGGTTTCCACTTCCTCACTCACTCCCTGTCTTTGCCATGAGACTATGTCAGGGCTGGGAGACGTGGCCCACAGAGTAGGAGTCATTCCAGACTTCTGAGTTGAACCCCAGCTCTGAGAGCAAGCTCAGAGAGAGCTGCCCATTCAACTTGCCCCTGACTGCTGGGCTGAGGGAGCCCCACGGAACCTGGTTCAGAGCAGCAGAACTGTCCAAACAACTCAGACCTGTGAGAAATTGTTGTCTTAATAAATTTTGTGGGTGTCTGTTACTCAGTCACCTCTGAGATACCTGCTCTGTGTCTCTGGGTTCACGTTTCAATTTCTTGAATATGAGATGTGTTTGATTCAGCTCAGTTCTTGTGTTATATTTCTGAATCATTTAGCTATGACCAGAGTACCTGTGGCTTGGCTAAAAGGAGAGACTTTTGTTGTGTGTTAGAAAAACACTGATAATTTATATCATGGGGGAAGGACTGGGATAAAAGTGAAGGGTCACAAATTCCTAGAATATTTGTAAATATATTCCCAAAGATTCACTAAACTCCTGAGAATAAAGGGAAATTGTGAATCAGCATTGGGGAAATTGCTTGTTCATAGGAACCAAAAATGATTGCTCTAAACCCATGAGTAACTTCACTGGGCGGAGAAAGGATGCATTTTTCATCTCTGCATCTTCAGGGCCTAGAAATGCATGGCACATGGAAAGCATATGGAAAGGGGAAGAGCATCAAAAGCATCATCCAAGTAAAAGATCACTTGTTCGTATTGAAAAGAGAGGGGTCAACTTCTGCTGGGAATGAATATGCCAATGCATATTAATGTGCTGCCTATGTTATATTAAATATTGTTAAAACTAATAATCTGTGCCAGAAACAAAAACATTGATGTTATCATATAATAATACACAAGCTATTCTCCAGGCAACCAGCCCATGAAACACCTGCTCATGGTGCTTATCACTGTGCTTTGCTTCTGGTCATCTTCTTAGAGCAGCGGTTCTCAAGAGGGTCACGGCATTAGGAAGGTTGAGAACCACTGTCCTAGAGTTTCGGGATCCTCTGGCTAGGGAGGCTGTGGCACAAGCCCAGATGTACTCAGTCAGCAGCTAGTTCCTGAGCTCCAGGCCTGTGCCTTGTGTGCACAGGTGCAAGCGGTTCCAGGAGCCAGGTGCTGCCAATTATTGATCAGTAAGTGATTGATGTGATCTTAACCACAACGAGCAAAGCATTCAATTTCTACATTGTCATTTCCTACATTTCACAGCCCTCTGGTGCGTTATCTCTGTCCTGCAGCACGTCCCACAGAAACACAAGGAGAGCACTTGTCCCTCTGAGAGTTCTTGAAGTTAGTTGCATTTTAACTATCATTCTCCTTCCTCTCCTCCATCCCTCCTTCCTTTCCTTTTCTTTCTTGTTCCTCCCCTCCTTTCTTTCTTTCCTTTATCTTCTTTGTGTGTGTGGTATGTGTTTACTTTGAATAAACACTAATTAAATCTCGGTATTCAGAAGTGGTATATAAGGTACCTTTTCAGACCTTAAGGTGCACACAGTTTAGCATAATTATATTATAAAAAAAAATAATAAAAAGAGCTGGAAAAAAAACCCCCAAAACAAAGCATTTAATGTACCTATGCAGTCTTCTTAGGAAAGGCTATCTAGCTTTTATCTCATTCTTAAAAGGGCTCTACGATGCCCCTCCTCAAATAGTTAATAATCACTGGTCTACTCTGTAATTTGCTAGGTTCTTTAAACTTTTGCATATAGTAAATGTTATTTTGTATATTTTAAAGAAATAAATCATTAGAATACCACTGAAAGATACAAAGGAAGACTTAAAGTGCCATCCTGTCTCCCTTTTCCACCAACTTAGATTTGAATTTCATCCAGTCTCTTGATCCAACTACCAGTTTTAGAGAAAAACCACTCCTTATGCAATCAGCACGAACTGGGAAAAAATATTTTCAAACTAGACACAGGGCAAATCTCCATAATACATAGAGTTATCACAACTCTATATGAAATAGCTCACTGCAATAAAAAATTGGGCAAAGAATATAAAAGTATGCAATTCATAGAAAAAATTCAAATGTCTCTTAAACATACAACATTCATTTTATGCCTAAAGAATGCAAATTAAGACTTCAACAAAATAACCATTTTCTACATACCATCTTGACACAAAGTTTCTTAAATTCTGTTGGGATGACTTTAGGGAAAGAGACACTCTAATATTTGTTATAAAAGTAAATTAGCATGGATGATTTGGCAATTGCTACTGAAATTATAAATACACTTATCATTTGATCTAGCAATTTCTTTTCTGAAAAATTCATTTTAATATTCCTGCACGAGGTTGGGCGTGGTGGCTCACACCTGTAATCCTAGCACTCTGGGAGGCCGAGGCAGTTGGATTGCCTGAACTTAAAGGTTCGAGAGTAACCTGAAAAAGAGAGAGAACCCATCTCTAAAAATACCTGGGTGTTGGCTTGGAGCCTGTAGCTCAGGGGTTATGGCACCAGCCATATACACTGGAGCTGGTGAGCTCGAACCTGGCCCAGGCCTGCTAAACAACAACTACAACAACAACAAAATAGCTGGGTGTTGTGGTGGGCACCTATATCCCAGCTACTTGGGAGGCTAAGGCAAGAGAATCACTTAAGCCCAAGAGTCTGTGAGACTCTGTAGTAAAAAAAAAAAAAAAAAAATGTATCTTCCATAACCAGTGAATAAGTCTGAAAAATATCAAAGAGTATTGTACTGCATTGATACAAGATGGCACTTAAATAATTAGATAGATACAGTGAATAAGTCTGAAAAAATATCCAAGAATATTTTACTGTATAGATACACATGGCACTTAAAAAGTTAAGTAAATGATCTTTAATTTCAAATACATCACAGTTACGGAGTTACAAAGTAAGCACAAGTTTTCCAATAATTTAGGTCAATTTCAAAGCTATATTTTCAGATTCCTTCTTTATTTCTCTCTAAAACAGTGGTTCTCAACCGTCCTAATACTGCGAACCTTTAATACAGTTCCTAATGTTGTGGTGACCCACCAACCATAAAATTATTTTTGTTGCTACTTTATAACTATAAGGGGTCATGACTCACAGGTTGAGAACCACTGCTCTAAAATGACTTTATGAATATAAACACCATATATATGGAATGGAGAATTATAATTTTTTACTTACATTTTCATTTTTCAAGATGAGTTTCAGGATTGCTTCTCTTTGTTTTAAAGCCTAAAACCAGGATAATTTCCAGTTAGTGTTTTAAAAAAAAAAATGATCAACTAGTTTTTCTACTATTAGGAAATGACAGAAATTCTGAGGAGGTGAAAGCACAGTCTAGATCCAAGATTCTAGAGTAATGATCTATGGATGTCCTACTGAACTGTATATTCTTATTCTGTCTTCCCAGTGCCCAGTACAATGTCTGGGAAATAACATGCCTTTAATATTTATTGGGCAAAGTAAATGAATATCTATACCTACCACGTTCTCTAAAATAAAGAAACTTACAAAAACTACCACTGACAAATTTTTTTTTACCAATAAGTAGAAGAGACCATGATCCCTCCATTCCTCCACGTCAACATGAAACTTCCATGTTTACTAATTTATATTAGTAAATTTAGTGAATTTCCATTTAGTGTTAACGATATATTTGTTTACATGTTTGTATGGGTTTTCCCCCAGGGATGCATCACATTACAACAGAAAACACAAACTACACTTAACTCCTCCCGCAGGATCCAATATATACACAGTTTCTAAAGTTACCATGGATGAATTCATCCTTATTCCTACATCTGTCAACAAAACAATGCTAATTACAATAAATATCAAATCATATTACCTGAAAAACCAAACCCAACCCTGCTGTTTCTGTAATTCAAGTAGGAAGGTTAGTCTGGCATATGTTAAATAATCACAAATAACTATTTTTTGTTAATAAACATTCAACTTGGAGAAGAATTTTAAGGTAAGGTTAATCATACACTTTGACATCAGAGTTATCCAAGAAAAAACTTGCCCTATATTGTGTTTATTTATTTACTAAAAATAGAACAAAAAGTGCCGGTTCCTATGTTAACACTATACAGATTTAAAACATATTTGCTCAAACTTACAATAACACACTTTGATAGCTCACACGGTATATTAGATCTACAACTTTAAAAAGGGTTACTTTCCATACTGTTGTATCCTACATTCAATTCTACTATACATCAAAAATATTATTACTAGTTGTGTACCGGACTACAACTGGATTATTCTAACAGTCATCTATGTCTTCAGAACCACTGAGGTAAATTAATTTTCTTTTAAAAGATGTCCTGATGTCTTGCTTACAAAATAAAATCAAACTTCTTGAGCAATGCACACAAAGGTCATCTACACCTGGCAGCAGCCTACCTTTCTAGACTCATCTCCATCTGTTTTCCTTAGGGCTTTAAGTGAACTACCTCTAGAACTCACCAGTACAGTGCTCCCACACCTTCTTGCTTTTGTTCACACTGGCAGGAAAGCCTTTCCTTGTCTTATTTGCCTATCAATTCCTAGCATCCTTCAAGAGCCAGATGGATTCTGGAAACTCCTTGATTTACACTACTTATTTAGAGTCCACCTCCCCTGCAGCACCACAGCCTAGCAGCTGTCTGACATATTAATGTTCAATAATATCAGTAATACTAAATATAGTCTTCTATATTTAAGAGTTAAAAAAATTTCTTCATTGATTTATCAGGTAAATTTTCTAATAAAGTAGCTAATGTGTGCATAGCCTCAGAGGAACCACTTATTGTAGCTATTGCAAATAGATGATCAGAGTAATTTTATAGAGGCCACGACCATCTGTCTTTAGGAGACCATGTATACTGTCCCAAACTGATCTGATAAGTTACAGAATATAAATGGGATAAAATGACTTTAACCAAAGGTAATAAATGGAATTATAATTAAGTTCCTCTAATGGTAGCACATGTAACTTGCTAATTGCAGGGAACATATCTTCTACTATTAAAACCTATTTTTTTCCTTTCTCTTTCAATCCAAAGGCAGGGAAAATATAAGACTTGAGGACTCTACGCAAAAATTATAGGATATCAATAAGTTATAATCAACTACTTGAGGTTACTTCGTAAGTAACAAAAAAGATTGCTAGAAAGAAAGTAGAACTGACTGGTTCAATACCACCTACCATTTGCATTCTTAAGTTACAGGGTAATATCTCAGCTATTAGAATCATGAATCCTATCAGAGGGAAGCACTGATTATGTGTGCCAATAATTAGTCCAGTAAATTCCAGTTATTCCTCATGCCAGGCCTTTGGAATAGGAGAATTCTTTAAACCCAATTCCTTCGATTTTATTCTACACTAAACCAAAACTAAAATTTATATTTTCTTAGAGAGGCAAATAACACTAATTTTAGGACGGAACTAAGAAAAAAATCAAAGAGGAGAGTAGAAAGGACAAGGACGTATCTTTGGGGTTTCCTGCCTCATTTTTTTGCTGCCTGTCACAAATAAGTCTTATAAAATAAAATGTTCCCTTCCTAAAACCACAGATAGAGACCTAAAAAGAAGTGGATATTTAATTCTAATATTATCGATGAAATCCACATACAGGCTGGTTGATATGAAATCTTGTAGGCATTCTCCTCATTATAGCCGAGTCAAGATCCTGAGGACGATTGGTAGCTCCCATTACTATGACCTAAAGAAAACAAAAGGCATTATAAACAATATTCTTTTAAGGTTGTCATTATTAGGATTTAGAAAATAAATAAAATTAAGTGGTGTTTAATCTAAATCTTCTATATGAAATCTGATTTTAATATTGTATTACTCAAATATTTATAAATACAAATTGAAATTAATCCTAAATAGATTGGCTAATAGCAAAGCTAGAAAGATTAATGCATTTCCCTGGATTTTTAGTAACTAAAATATGTACTGCTCAGTTGCAAGTACCTTTACTGAAGAATTATATAGATTTATTTTTAAAAATTACCATATTTTGCGCAATGTAGTTGCTTAATGAACATATGTTGAATGACTGAACATTCAATGTCGTTATGTTACAGCATGGGTATGTAGTTTAGGAGTTTGGGGGGGGGATTCTTCTTTCAGGTCTGTTAACAATATTATGGAAGCCAGGTGCCTTGACTAATGGCTGTAATCCTAGGGGACTTACAGGGTTAAAATGGGAGGATAGTTTGAGGCCAAGAGTTAGAGACCAGCCTGGGCAACATAGCAAAACATTATCTCTAACAAAAACTGAAAAAAAAAAAATTAATTGAGTGGGTGTGGTGGAGTGTGCCTGTAGTCCCAGATACTCAGGGGGCTGAGGCAGAAGGATTGCTCAGGAGCCTAGGAGCTGGCAGCTTGCAGTGATGAGCTCTGATCCCGCCACTGTACTTCAGCCTGGGCAACAGAGTAAGATCCCTTCTCTTAAAAAAAAAATAATAATAAAGATAGTATTATGGAGATAATCATTTCCCCTTAAATCTGAATACTCTGGTAATTTTAGTCCATAGCGTGTGCTTTTTTTCTCTAGATGTCATATAATCTAATGACAACATCAGCACTGCAAGTGGTATCTTCTCAATGTTAAATAAAACCTGAAGCAATCTAACTTTAAACAAAGGCAACAGAGTAAAAGCAAACACCAAAATGCTGGGTAGAATTCTTTAAAAAAAAAAAAAAAAGACTGGTAGCTCTGCCAATTTTGGGGTCTATGTCATTTATTCATAAAGGATGTAGAGATTAAAAAATCAACTTTACAAATCAATATGAGTAAAGACGGAAGATACAAGACAAGATAATTTCCAAAGGATGTCAATATTAACATAACTGTTGATATTTTAGTATAACCTAGTAAAAGCATACATCAATCCAAAATGAAAATTTATTGTATTCTATGGAAATATATTTCTCTACTATTATCTATGGAAAAGTATTCTCTAACATTATCTATCTTTTATCTGTCTAAGAAGTTTTTGATTTTTGAAATAATCTAATATTTGACTACAGAGCATGAAAAAATATCCAGCAAATCTTATATTCTATTCTTACTCTTCACATTTAATAATATTCAGGAACCTCTGAACCAAATTACTTGCAAATAACTGTGAGAGTTTGCCACCTAGAGGAAGAAAATATAACACAAACATAAATCTGAAAAAGCTAGGTCTACAACAGAATGCAATTTTGTATTTGGGTTAAGTGGTCCTAAAATCGAACTATTAACGCTTGTCCCTAATTTTATTTGCACGTTCCCTGCAACTTGATAAAACAAAAAGATCTACCAAACTTAAAACAAACCTTAAAAGCAATCAAATGAATTAACTACATAAGATAATGAATCATATAAATAAGGATATTTTGATGTACAGTATACTGTTAAAAGAGATTAAAAGTGATCAGGAAGTTTGCTGAAGATACTACATTTGGATGTAAATAATTACAAAAAGCACTGTGGCTGTAGCAGTATTTGAACAAAAATGAAAAATGGGCTGCATTTGGAGGAAAAGCTATAGGTAAAATAATAAAAAGCTTAATCCAAAACAAAATGGAATAAAAAGCCTACCATGGAAGACAGAACTCTAGAAGACAGAATCAAATAATTCAAATAAATCTAATACATGGTCCATGAATAAGTACAACAGATATTCACAATGAAAAAGCAAGAGTGATTGAAACTACTTGTCATTTCATATAAAGAAGTAAATCTTAGGCCAGGCACTGTGGCTCATGCTTGTAGTCCTAGCACCCTAGGAAGATGAGATGAGTGGAATGCTTAAGCTCAGCAGTTTGAGATCACCCTGAGCAAAAGCAAAACCCTGTCTCTACAAAGAATAGAAAAACTAGCTGGGCATTGTGATGGGCACCTGTAGCTACTGGGGAAGCTGAGGCAGGAGGATTGCTTGAGCCCAAGAGTTTGAGGTTGCTGTGAGTTAGAACATGAGGGCAACTCTACCGAGGGGAAAGAGTAAGACTTGGTCTTAAAAAAAAAAAGAAGCAAATTTTGGCTAGGTTTGGTACCATATACCTATAAGCCCAGAACTTTGGGAGGCAGGAGTTTCAGACCAACCTGGGCAACATAATGAGATACCACCTCTACACAAAATAACAAAAATTAGTGGGGCATGGTGGCACATGTCTGTCACTCCTGATGACTTGAACCCAGGAGTTTGAGGCTACAGTGAGCTGTGATCATGACAGTGTACTCCAGCCTGGATAACAAAGAATCTTTACATATATATTAATTCTATTTAGTGCAAATAAGATAAAATTCAAAATAGGCTTGTGCCAGCCATATACACTGAGGCTGGCGGGTTCGAACCCAGCCCGGGCCAGCTAAATAACAATGACAAATGCAACAAAAAAAATAGCCAGGCATTGTGGCAGGTGCATGCAGTCCCAGCTACTTGGGAGACTGAGATAAGAGAATCGCTTAAGCCCAAGAATTTGAAGTTGTTGTGAGCTGTGATGCCACAGCACTCTACTGAGGGCAACGTGGTGAGACTCTGTCTCAAAAAAAAAAAAAATTCAAAGTAGAAAGGAATAGTAATTTTTTAAACACTTAAGTAGCAAAGCCAGTGTAAGGTATTACTTGTTAAAACTTTTTAAACTCTTTAAAACAAAATATAAAGATAATTTTTTATTATTTCACATTGAAGATAACCAGATCTACATCTATGCTTCAAAAGCTCAACTTCATCAATGAATACCCTTAGACATAATCTTTTATGTCTCAGTCTCTTAAGATGAAGAATGTCATCAGTTACTTAAGTTTCCAGTAATAATAATGGACTTCATTAGGTCATTCTCTATTATTTCCATTGTGATCACACTATACTTACAAGGAAGCTAGCAAAGGTACATGGATGATAGGCTCTATCCATTATCAGAGAAAAGACAATTCAGTGAAAAGCTAACTGGTGCATATGAAAGTAGAATATGTCTGAAACTACTATTCAAAATTAATAGTATCAATTTAACTCCCTCAACACACTGTAAAGGTAAAATTAAGTTATATGAGTTTAATAAAAAAAAGAAAAAAAGCAGCATCTTCATTTGCTCCCTCAAGTCAAAACTCATCCTAACAGAAACAGTAATTACTATTTGTATAATAAGGAATTATGGTTTTGGTACCAGGTGCTGTACCAGAATCACACTGTGAGGCTCTGGAGTACACTTCATCCAATTGCCTCCATATCATCTGTTTTAAATAACTGAACACTATACTCTTTTAAGTTATAAAATTATTTTCTCTTACATAGGCTAACTGTCTAATTGTCTAAGTTCTTTAAATGCCATTTCTTCAGGGAATAATTAGTTTTTGGCAATCTGTATATGACGCTAATTAGAAGGAATTAACAGAAAATGTTTCCATCAATCTAAGTTGTGTGCAAAAGCTAAAAGTTGTTTCCCTCACCAAAAACTATATTTCATAAAGGTCATATGAAAGGAAGACATGCAGCTTAATTTTCTTCAGAACAGTGTAGTTCAGACTTTAGATTTATAGTAATGTGAGGAAATTGGGACCTTTGAACCCCTTGGCCACAAAACATATGAATAATAATTTTTTTTTTTTTTTTTTTTTGAGACAGAGTCTCACTATGTCCCCCTCAGTAGAGCACCGTGGATCACAGCTCACAGCAACCTCAAATTTTTGGGCTTAAGCAATTCTCTTGCCTTAGCCTCCCAAGTAGCTGGGACTACAGGTGTTTGCCACAACTCCTGGTTATTTTTATATTGCAGCTGTCATTGTTATTTAGCTGGCCTGGGCCAGGTTTGAACCCATCAGCCTTGGTGTGTGTGGCTGGCACCATAACCACTGCGCTATGGGCGCCAAGCCATAATAAAGTATTTTATAAAACTCAAAAAAATGTCTCTGCAAGTCTGCAAAGAAGTAAAAGAAGAAAGTTACAACCAGTAATAGAACCTGTGCATGAGATAGGTAAAGGGAAACAAGGCTAGAAGTGTACAGATAATAGAAAGTGTGGTGTGTGCTGGATACCTGCAGATTAGAGAGCCTAATGAGACAGGACTCACCAAGTAGCATATCCTTAGAAAAATTCGTCACATGTTAGAAAATGCGTTAGATGGAAGCCAGCCCTGGCTCTGGGGTAGAGATGTACGTGCACACATCACGGTTTGTGGCCAGCTAATATAAGTCTCAGAAATAAATTTATCTATTTGTGTTGGGGAAAAAAAGACTGAGAAGAAGGCAAATCTCCATGGAAAAACAAGCCTCAAAGCTAGGTTCTAAAAATTTACATACAAAGCTCTGCCAAATAAGAGTTTCCTACAAAATCATAAAATTTACACTATAAACTCAAAGCAACAAACAGAACCAGATCTACGAAGAGTAATATGTAAAAATTATTGATTAAACAAATATGTAAAGTTATTTAAAGGACTAGACAAGGAACCACAAAAACCACACAGCAAATCCTTATGGAGTAAATGTATGTCAGCACTTTAACCATGAATCCCTCACAACAATTTTGAGGAGGGCACTATTCTTCCCTTTTTGTAGATATTACTCTATAGAGATACAGAGTGATTATAAAATCTGGCCAACATCACACAGCTAGTTGATGTCAGGGCTTTGGTTTTCTAATCCAAATGAAAACACCAATAACCAGAAAGAGTCCATCAAAACTGACCTTAAAGACCTGAAAATCAATCTAGAAGAATTTCTAGCACTGAAAAATATAATAACTGAAATAGTAAGCTCACTGATATGATTAGATAGTAGAAGAACTCCAACTGAACCTAGAATTACCAAACTGGAAGAAAGATAAATTATCCAAAAGTAGCACACAGATACAGAAAATATGATAGAGAAGTTAAAAGACATGAAATGTAAGTTAAAACCTACATATATCCAGTTGGCATTACAGAAAGAGATAAAACATAGGGAATGGAGAAGAAACAATAGTTGAGATAATGACTGAATTTTTAAAAAGTGATGAAAGATGTGATTTTAAATATATTGTGTTTTTAAAAAAGGCAAAACAGATTACAAAAGAGAAAATATCAAAGTTAAAACAACAAAAGAACAGTTAACTTTTCCATAGGATACAAGTGATTCATAAAATGTTTTTAAAAAGAAAAATGGTTCTAAGATACCCAGATGATATATTTTAGAACTTTGTTTTAAAATACATAATGGGGACTACAAGAATATACAGAATATTCAGAGGCCAAAAACTAAATGAAACTGAAAACTCAAAGAGAAAACTGAAAAATAGGACTGGCTTTCTCTTTGGTTGCACAAAAAGGAAGCACCAATGTGTGGTTTTCACAGCTGTATAGATAGAAGAGACGAAGCCTAGGAAACAAGACTGTCTGTATAAAACCAGAATCCTAACGCAAAGAATACATGATAAGAGGTAAGTTTTGGTAACTTATGAATTTGTTAAAACAAAAATAAGGTAGATGATGTGAGAACTGAGCGTAAAGACTATAGGGAATGATGGTAAGAGCCAAGAAAAAGCTAAGGAATAAGAAAAAAGAAACATATACACAATACCTATAGCCACTGGTCATTTCTCTCCCTTGGCACAGAGGTTCTCAAACTCTAAGGAGAGACTCTGCCTTGGTTTTTCCTCTTCCACTGTTCCATTTCAGGTATCTAGGTAATCTAGTAATGTTTTGTTAAATATGAAGCCCTCAAGTACACATATTCATATTCTTTTGGATGTCATCACTTAATGATAAATGTAAATAATTATGAGAAAGACATCTGCACAAAAGCATAACACATATTCTGCCAAATTTTCTATTAAGAACAAAAACAGTACAAGTTGAGGGCAGATTTCATTCAAATACCTGGCAGCTGTGATCAGTATCCAATCCGTCCCAGAGACTCATAAACTGAGCTTTCATCATGGCTGTAGCTTCATGGTCAGAACTGGATCGGTTTCGTAGAAAGGAGTCTGAAAGAAAAAGATCCTTAACTCTCTAAAGGTCCTTATTTACTCTATATAATTTCAAATCACTTAATTAAAAGCCAACAACCTTATGCAAGAAATGGGGTTAACTTGGGGATACTTTTTTATTGAGGTGTAATTCACAAGGGGCTACATTTTCTTTGTTTTATTTTTGTTTGTTTGTTTTTTGATAAGGCTTCTTATAACTATGGCTGGATGTTTTGCTTTAGTCTTCCAAGAAGGGCCATTTTA
>CAUYRH010012617.1:0-11882 GCA_963574655.1 Perodicticus potto | reverse complement strand
TAAATGTAGAGTATCAATGTCTTCATATAGTGATTAAGAAAATGCCATGAAGGCTATCTCTCACAGTATGATCAAAATGTTTCTGATTGTATATGAAGCACATTCTGCCCTATGATTGCACCAATGTACACAATTATGATTTAACAAAATTATTTAAAAAAAAATTTAAACTACTTGAAAATTATTCAGTAAAAAGATAACAGTGGAAGTTTTCAGAGAAGTATAAGCAAGTCAGACAATTTTTGCAAACTCTGACCAAGTTAAAATGATATCACGTGGATGACACAGATCATTTTTCATATTATTCTTTTTTAACAATGTTTTCCCTAATATGATTGTAGAAATGACTACCCCACTCACTTATAGTTTGAAAATTTTGGATAATACTGGCCAAATTCCCAGAAAAAAATTTTCTGATTTTCTCTGAGGCCTTTTTGTGTGTCTTGGAGACATGTCATCGTCTCCATAGTGAGAAATGGTAATGAATCAGACCACCCACTCCTCAAGTTCCTTCCAGTCTCCTAGAGTAAAGAGGGCCATCACTTTGAAACATTCTGCTAGATAACCCAAATTGTTTCTTGTATGATAGTAGAAAATTCAGTGTGCATTGTGTGTATCATATGCTAGGCTCTAAATTAGTATATGTATGCGTGTGTGTGTGTGTGTGTGTGTATTGCCTTTGCTTGATCTAATGAAAACTCTGGAAATAATGCTTTATTAGCCCACTCTACAGAGGACATAAAGAAGGTAGTATCAGCTTTACTAAGAGCAAGGAATGAGGCAATTGAAATCATCTGGAAAATTCACTAGGCTCAAGTGAGAAGACTTCAGAGGCTTTCCAAACATGAGTTTGATCCTTCTCTCTACCATTTCCCAGCTGGGAAGCCCAGGCCAGAGAAAAAGTGAATGTAGGGAAAGATGCCCAGAATTACTGTGACATTTGAGTAGAGCATGCTACAGAACATGTGTTCAAAATAAATGTGCAAAACACCTGGCAGGAAAATTCACTGGGGAGTAAAATCCCGTTAGAAAAATCTCAGCAAAATGTCATTAATGAGCTGTTTTCTTCAATTTCTCAACTCCATGGCAATAAGGATTCTGGTTGTGTCAAAATAGCACAACTTTCAGGTAAAATTAAAATTGAACTTTTCTCACTTATACATATTTGGAAACTAATATTTTTCACATGATTTTTGACCACAGTAGCAATTCCTTCACTAGTAGATGGACGTGTTGAGAAGCTATTTTCTTGAAATGTTTGTTTTTCTAGAGTTAATCTATGTCCTATTATCATTTTCTCAAAAATGCAGAGGGCAGCATGCAGCTAGTCTTGTTTGCCACTTTAGTTAGGGTGGGGGTTATCTTGAGTATACTATGAAATGTATTTCCAATTTCCTTAAGTACTATGTTTGACAGTTGATACGTCTGACATTTCACTTTAACACTTCTTGCTTTTCTTTTTGTGTTGTGAAGATATATCCTCATTCCTTAAAATGCACATTTTGCCTTGTGATTATCTTTCCAATTTTTTAGAACAATTTTTGTGAAACCATGGGACAGTTGAAAATTCGTGCTATTTTTGAATATGAGTTCTGTCATGGACCCAATGCTGTGCAGACAGCTTGAAATACCAACAAAGTCTTTGGGAAGAAGGTGACTAATGAAGACACACTACATGGATGGTCTGGGGAGCTTCATTCTATGATTTTACTCCTGAAAATAAGCCACATGGGCTAATTGAAACCAAGGTACATAACGATGAGCTGAAAGCTATAGAGGAAGTGAATCCATCTCCACCTACACGTGAATTAGCAGCAAGGATGGATGTTACTATTTCAACAATACGGAGCCATTTGAAACAAATCACTAAGGTAAGGAAGCTGGATAGATGGGTTCCTCATGAATTAAACAAGCATCAGAAAAGAAATCCTCTGGAAGCATGCCTTTTCTTGCTGCCACAACATAAAGGTGAACCATTTCTACACTGTACTGTTACATGTGATAAAAGATGGATTCTTTTTGACAATAAAAACATTCAGCACCACAGTTGGATAAAGATGAAGTGCTGAAACACAGCCCTAAACTGAACTTACATCAAAAAAGCTAACGGTGTCTGCTTGACGGTCCAGTGTTGGCATTATCCACTACAGCTTCATGAAATCTAGCTAATCAATTATAGCAGATGTCTACTGCAATAAATAGATGGGGATTTTGCAATCAAACAGCTGAGACTGGTCAGTAAAGACAGGCCAATTCTTTAGCAAGACAACACGACCACATGTTGCACAAACAATGCTGCTCAAGACACAGAAAGTAGGCATGGAAATGCTCTGCCATCCACCATATCCAACAGACCTCGCACCGACTGACTACCACTTCTTTCGGGTTTTTGAACACTTCTTGCAAGAAAAAATGTTGAATTCTCAACAAGTTATGGTAAATACCCTTGTTCATTTCATGGCCACTTGTTTTCCAGGCTTCTTCATTCCCGGCATAAACAGGATACTGTTAAGATGGCAAAGATGTGAAACAGTACTTTAAGTGCATACTTGAATTAATTGTACTACTTGTTTGAGATATAATAAAATAAATTTTTAATTCAAAATCAGACATTTCATATGTAATGATCTAAATAACTGCCTAGGACATTACAAAACATGCACTAAAAATTGTTAGAGCTTATCCAATAATCTAAAATAATTGTTTATTTTTCTTCCTGGATTGATTTTAGAATATTTCTATTGTGCCATCAACATCACTAGTGACAAAAGGTAGAAATATTGTATTTCCTAAAGATAAAATAGAGGATTAAATAAGGGAAAACGTAATCATATCTGGCGTCCTGGACTGCATACCCGGTGGTTTAAGTTGCTCATGACCAGATGTACACTGATGTGGCTAAAGACACAGGATGCAAAATCAAATGGCATGAATAAAACCCAAGGTCTAGCTGAAATTGTTGCATTTTCTTCCAGGTGTCATGCACATTTATTGCTGTATTCGATGCACATGTTACTGTCTAAGCCTCAGTTTAAATTTTTACACTGGGATGATAAAACCTATTATAGGACTCCTTCAAGGAATGAGTGAAATGATGTTTGTAAAGAATTTGGCATACAGTAACTGTAAAACAAAGAGTAGATCCTAATTATTATATATGTGTGTCTGTGCTATTTATTATAATTTCTTGGCCCTAATATTTGTATGTATGTGGAGATTTTATACATATATATATAAGTATATATATTTGTATAATATATATTTATATATAACCAAATAGTAAAAGTCAAATAGTCAAAATATATTTACTATATATATATAAAAATCACCTTTTGACTTAACTATTAGTGGTAAAATCCCTAAGGAAATCTATAAGTTGCAAAAGACCATGTTCCTAAAATTAATAAATAATTATATACAAACATACAGAGAGGGGAGAGAAAGAGACAGAGCAGAAGAGTGTGCATGTGTGTGTGAGAGAGAAATCATAATAAATATATACAAAGAGAGATCATCATATATATTTAAATAGCCTTAAAGATATTTAATGGACTCAAAAACATAACAGAATACATTTGTAATATCAGCTTTATATTTTAATGTGACTTCCTAACTTATTGTTCTCACTACAAAAACCAGTTCACTGAAAGGGGAGTGAGAGCTTCCTCCTGAGGGAGCAGAAAGTCATCAATTCCTCTCTGCGATCCTTGTCATGTCCAGGCTTATTTTATATGTTTTTCTCTATATCCTTAACTATAAGTTCTTTGAAGCTTTGGTTTTATTCTGATTTTCCATTTTACCTGCTACAGTTCTGCATATTTAATACACTCCTAAATATTCAAATGATAACATAAATCAGAGTACAATAGACTAATTTATTGTAGAGCTTCTCAAAGGGAACTTACTCTTTTAAAAAATAGTAGGTAAGAGTTAAGAATGAGGAAACCTTTTGGAGCAAAAGAAGAAATGGAAGCTATAAAGGAATGATCAGAAGTAAAAATATTTGAATCTATGTAACAGATGGATTTATATTTATAATATACAAAAAAGTCTTAAAATGGATAGGGATAAAAAAACAGTAAAGCATAGGTAATAACGCTTTAAAGTAAGCATTAGGAAAGGGCTTAGCCTCAATAATAATTACTAAATGCAAAGTAAGGTAATTATGAGATGTCGCTTTACCATTGAGATTAATAAAACAAAAATGCAGGCACCCATTAGTGACAGAATATAGGGGAAAATGTGTTCTCATATATTCCTGATGAAAATAAGATTAATCAAAGACTTGAGAAGAAAAAAGATAGTATTAAATAATATGTGATAAAATTAAAAATACACATAACTTTCAACCCAGCAAGACCATTTTTCAAAATCTATCACATTAAATTTGAATTTACCACAAGTAGGAACAAGAAAGTTTCTTACAAGCAAAACAAAACACATATAAATCAATTGAAAGCTGTGAAGGAATAATAATGTAATAAATTAGGATATCTTCATACAATAGATGGTGTATAATTATGTCAGTTACCAGGAGATATTTCTGTAACATAATTAAAGTGAAAACAACAAGATGCAAAGAAACCTATACGTTACCAGTGAATTTACAAACGCAATGCAAACAGGAAACTATGTATTTGTATATGATTATCTGAGCATAGATGAAACAGAGGTAGAGCAAAGGCCCTGCGCTGTTCACGGCGGTTGCCTATGGTGGAGGGAGAAGTAAAAGGGTAAAATAAGAAAAGCACAATAGCCTCTTTTACCAAGGACCCGCCGACTTGGGCCGCGTCCGCAGCAGAGCAGTGAAGGCTGCGACCCTGGTCATCAGCGACTAGGACTACACGCCTGGGGGCAACGACTTTCACAGGAGCAAGTGCATGTGCGAGGAGGTCGCCGTCATTCCCAGCAAGGAGGTCTGCCACGCGATAGCGGGCTGTGTCGCACACCTGATGAAACGGGTCCAGAGGGGCCCGGTGACAGGCGTCTCCATCAAGCTGCGGGAGGAGAAGAGAGAGAAGAGAGACGCCTATGGCCCTGAGGCCTCAGCCCCGGATTAGGAGATCATGGAAGTCAATCCTGACACGAAGGAAATGCTGAAGCTTTTGGACTTTGTCAGTCTCCCAACCTCCAGGTCACTCAGCCCTCACTTGGGATGAATTTCAAAACACCACGTGGAACTGTTTGACTCTGTATTCTGTGTGCTGTAACATTTTAATAAATCTGGGACAACAACAACAACAGCAAAGCACAATAAAGACTATGAGCTTCTTGAATGCTGCTTGATATTAAAAATAAAAGATATTGATTATTTTGAAATAAAAATTAAATTATTCAGGGTGTGAAAAGTCTCAATCAAGACACGGATTTCCAAAGAAGGTATGGAATATTTACGTTACTCTAGGAAAACCCAAATGACATGGGCTGTATAGGCAGGCTTTCCAAATAAATTTCTAAACACTGTCAAATAAGGAGAATAACATGCAGTGTCTGCAGGTCTAAAGCAATGCTGCACGTACACACACACACACACACACACACACACACACACACACACACACACTGTGGTCCAACAGGCGTGTCTATAAACACAGGAGCAATAGGAGTCAGTTGGTGTGCCTCTATGCAGAATAAGCCTTTCCTCTGGAATGAGAGTGATCAATTGAATTTGATTTATTTTCCACCACTTCCAGTCCATGTTGTCACACTTGTCTCTCCTGTTTGGATACCAGGCTCTCTAATGCAACCTGAAAAGAGAAAACTGGAGTTTAATTCTGGACAGCTTTCAGTAGTAATGAGTTAAACAGGAAGATTAAAAAATCTCTTCTCCCACCTGTCTGCAGCTACAAATAACTCCCAAATACAAGACATCATTCTTGCAAGAGGAGAAAATGTATGTCAGGCTATCTTACTGCAGGACGAAAGGAGAGGGGCAATGAATTATGGGCAATGGAGTCATATGCTGGGTGATTTCTTTCCCATTACATTCACTGGAACAGCTTCTTCCCTAAAACATTCACAAATGTCACAGTAAAAATGTGTTGACAGATTGGACAAAGTAGCACTTATGCCATTGTTATACAATAAGCTTTATCAACTCTTTTCAAGCAAGATAATTCCTTCCTTTACGTAGGTAATTTTGAAGTGTGGATAGAAAGATTATCAAACTACTGGCTAGAATCAGAGTCCTACCACCACCATCACCTCCTCATTTTTAAAACTCAGCAAAGCAAACCACTCATAAAGATCATGGAATAATAGCACAAACATAGAAAATGAGTGGAAAGAAATCCTGATTTTTATGCTACATTGCATAAAACTGAAATAAATTAATGGCTTATGCAACTATTTGAATATTGAAATCTCAGAAAAATGAAAAGTCTAGACAAGTTCTACACATCAAAATCTATTCCAGTAGAGGAAAATAATGCATAGGTAGTCAAAACTGCAAATACCTCCATGTCATTTGAGTGTTGAAAGTTTTTGCAACAGGGAGTCAATGCTGACATGTAGAATTACATATGCATGTTCTGGAATATCAAACACACATATGTTCAGTGACAGAATATTGGGATACCAGAGAAAATCAATTCGGAAAGTAAGGCTGCTGCAAATAATAAATATATAGGAATAAATAAATTTTTATATAAAATAAATTTCTATACAATGCAGGATTTCAACATTAAACAATCTAATTATTGGAAAAGAGCTTTAAGAAGATTTAGAAGAGGCTTGGTGCCTGTGGCTCCACAGGCTAAGGTGCCAGCCACGTACACCTGAGCTGGCGGTTTCGAACCCAGCCTGGGCCCGCCAAACAACAATGATGGCTGCAAACAAAAAATGGCCGGGCATTGTGGCGGGCACCTGTAGTCCCAGCTACTTGGGCAGCGGAGGCAAGAGACTCGCTTGAGCCCAGGAATTGCAGGCTGCTGTGAGCTATGATGACACAGCACTCTACCCAGGATGACAGCTTGAGGCTCTGTCTCAAAAAAAGAAAAAAGAAAAAAGAAAAAAATAAGAATATTTAGAAGAAGCAAAATGTATATACAATTATGAATTAACAATGATTTTTCATTCTACAATGGACCATTATGCAACCATAGGCACATAAGATTAAAATATCTTCTTTTTACTGTACCTTTTCTGTTTTTTGATGTGTTTAGCTACACAAATACTTACCATTGTCTTACAATTTACTACATTATTTTTCAGTACAATAACATGCCGTACGTGTCTTTAGCCTACAAACAATAGCCTATCCCACATACGTAGCATAGTGTACAGTAGACGATATCATCCAGGTTTGTTAAATACACTCTATCAGGTTTGAACAATGAAATTGTCTAATGGCATGTTTCTCAATGTATCCTCATTGAAGTTGTCTAAAGTTCAAACTCATGAGTAAAAAGTTTCTAATTAGGGTCACTTCATTTCTTGCCATTATAATGCATCTCTCAGGAAAAGAGTAAAAAGTTCCAATAAGCTACTCACATTTTTTATATATAGAAAGCAGGGACTATCCCAAAACCTGGTATACATGAAATATAATAATATTAATCTCTAAATATCCACAACATACACACAATGAATTGCATCATCAGTAAAGTTATAAGATAAACATGAAGAATCAGATATATACCCAGAGTCTAGAGTTGGAAGTCAGTGACTTCCTCACTACCAATTCCAGAGAATGCTCAGATGTCTTGGAAACACCCCCATTGAGCCATAAACCATCTTTAGCAATTCTCAAGGCATTCATGTATAACTCACAATCTTCTCCCTCTTATACTCCCTCATCAACCTGGGTGACTTTAATGTTCAAGTTAATGATCAATTCGATATAGACTACTTTTTTTTTCTTACACTCATGTGTAATGATTGTACTTCTATATGCTTCAATCCAATTTACTTCACCTTTATCTTTCTTAGCTTTCAGGAACATTTGACATTGTTGACCACCTCCTCCCTTTCCTTGGCCTCCATGACTGTCCTAATTTCTTTATACATCTCTGACCATCTGATTAGAGTGTATTTCACATGCACTTTTTTTTCCTTATCCATCGCTTAAATGTCTCTACGGAACCCGGCACATAGCTCATGCCTGTAATCCTAGCACTCTGGGAAGCAGAGGCAGGAAGATCCCTAGAGCTCAGGAGTTTGAAACCAGCCTGAACAAAAGTGAGACACCATCTCCAGTAAAAATTAGAAAATTTGCCTGGCATTTTGGTGGGTGCTCAATGTACCAGCTACTCAGGAGACTGATGCCATGGAACTCTAGCCATGTCTCAAAAAAAATCTCTACTACAGACTTTCTTGAGTAGTATAACAACCTTGAATAGGTCCTCAAGACTCTACTTGAGGTCCTCTGTTTTCTCTGAGAGATGTCACATACTAAACATGACTATTTATACTATCTAACCTCTGATCTAACTGAACTCTCATAAGCTTTGCACTCATCTGCTACATTTCCTTGTATCGAAAATTGTATCTAGTTTACAAGGCACTGTTATTTTATCCACCACTAGATTTTTAAAAATGTAAAATAACTGTACCAGCTATTTCTTAACATTTATTATGGTTATTAAAATACATTTTAGAAATACTTAAAGAAATCTTTAATTATATATCAATGTTGGTCACATATTTTAAAATTCCTAGTGAAATTAACTAACTTTTCTTTCAGGGCAGCACCTGTGGCTCAGTGGGCAAGGCACTGGCACCATATACTGAGGGTGGCAGGTTCGAACCCTGCCAGAGCCAAACTACAACAAAAAATAGCTAGGCATTGTGGTGGGCACCTATAGTCCCAGCTGCTCAGGAAGCTGAGGCAAGAGAATTACCTAACCCCAGGAGTTAGAGGTTGCTGTGAGCTGTGATGCCTCAGCCCTCTACTGAGGGCGGTAAAGTGAGACTCTGTCTTTCTAAAAAAAACCTAACTTTTCTTTATATTGAGGCATTTCTTTATATTTTACTCAGATTTGTGAATTTTTCATATCATGTCATTTTATGCACTATCAAAAGTATTGGTAATGCAGCATTTTTAGAAGCATGTCAGTGTTGTCTCAGAAATATTATTCCAAACTTCAATACTGTTCTGCAAGGTTTGATGCTGGCACCTCCTTGAACTTTGAAGATGTCATTAAATAGCTCCCAAGGCAATGATTAAAGCTCATGGTCCTTTCACAAATGGCCTTACATAGTTTGTCAGCTGAAACATGAAGGGGTTGCAGATACTCAGTTATGACAACAGGAATAAATCTGGGTCAATACACTAGAAATGATGACCACACCCAAACTGCTGCTTGAGCAACTGCAATTCTACGATGCTATTTATTAAGATGCATTCCAATCACAAAAAGGCAAAAAATGACAAAGATGTGTCTTAATGTCTGTAAAATAAATATTTATCTACTGTTTCTAACTTAGTGTCACATTTGAAATCATCAGGCTTCTACACACACAACCTGTTCCTCCACCAGTGTAAATCATTCCTTCATACACTTGGATGTTCAGATGAGAAAGCTAAATATTTCCTTGGCATCTTTTTCATGTTCTATATTTTACATTCAACCTCATAATGATACCTGAAATACATCTCTTTTTCCCACCTCTACTTTTCCAACCTACCTCTAGGTTGCTATCAGCTCCCAGTACCTGCTGTAGCTTCTCTTAAAGGCTCTCTGTCCTCCTTTGAATTATACTTCTTTCTGTCTAATTCAAAGTCCATATTCCCAATGACCAGAATAATAACCACATTTTATATGGGTGGACATAAAATTCATGCATAATTTTAAATAGTTTGACATAGGAAATTACACACAGACTTTGTGGCCACCCTGTATATTACACTGTATATTATAAATAAAGCAAAAGGATGTTCTTTGTCCAAGAATACACCACTAGGTTTTTTGTTTGTTTGTTTGTTTGTTTTATTGTCTTTATTATTAAATCATAGCTGTGTACGATAGTGCAATCAAGGGGTACAATGTGCTGGGTTCTATACAATCTGAACTATTTTCATCAAACTGATTAACATACCCCTCCTGGCATTTTCTCAGTTATTATACGAAAACATTTGTATTCGGCATTTAGTAAGGATCGCCTGTACCCTTCTAAGATGCACCATAGGTGTGGCCCCACCAATTACCCTCCCTCCACCCTAACCTCACCCCTCCCCTCCCTACCTTTGCCCCTTTCCCCATATTCTTGTGTTGTATATGAAAGCTATAAATTAGCTTCATAGCAGGGCTGAGTACATTGGATACTTTCTCTTCCATTCTTGAGATACTTTGCTAAGAAGAATATGTTCCAGCTCCATCCATGTAAACATAAAAGAGGTAAAGTCTCCGCCTTTCTTTAAGGCTGTGTACTATTCCATGGTATACATGTACCAATATTTATTAATCCATTTGTGGATCGATGGGCACTTGGGTTTCTTCCATGACTTAGCAATTAAGAATTGGGCTGCAATAAACATTCTGGTACAGATGTCTTCGTTATAATGTGATTTTTGGTCTTCTGGGTATATACCTAGTAAAGGAATTATAGGATCAAATGGCAGGTCAAGTTTTAGATCTCTAAGTATTCTCCAAACATCCTTCCAAAAAGAACGTATTAGTGTGCATTCCCACCAACAGTGTAGAAGTGTTCCCTTTTCTCTACATCCACACCAAAATCTCTGGTTTGGGGATTTTGTTATGTGGGCTAATCTTACTTGAGTTAGGTGATATCTCAAAGTAGTTTTGATTTGCATTTCTCTGATGATAAGGATGGTGAGCATTTTTTCATGTGCCTATAGGCCCTGCGCCTGTCTTCTTTAGAGAAGTCTCTCTTCAATCTTTTGCCCATCCTGAGATGGGATCACTTGTTCTTTTCTTGCTAATACGTTTGAGTTCTCTGTGGATTCTGGTTATTAAACCTTTGTCAGAGGCATACCCTGCAAATATTTTCTCCCATTCTGAGGGCTGTCTGCTAGCTAAACTTACTATGTTCTTGCCTGTACAGAAGCTTTTTAGTTTGATCAGGCCCTAGTAGTGTATCTTTGATACTGCTTCAATTGCCTGGGGAGTCCTCCTCATATAATATTCACCCAAGCCGATTCCTTCAAGAGTTTTCCCTGCACTTTCTTCTAGAATTTTTATACTTTCATGTCTTAAGTTTTAGTCTTTAATCCAGTGAGAGTCTATCTTAGTTAATGGTGAGAGTTGTGGGTCCAGTTTCAGCCTTTTACAGGTCACTAGCCAATTCACCCAGCACCATTTGTTAAATAGAGAGTCTTTTCCCCTCTGAATGTTTTTACTTAGCTTGTCAAAGATCAAGTAATGGTAAGTAGCTGGATTCATTTCTTGGTTCTCTATTCTGTTCCAAACATCTACCTCTTTGTTTTTGTGCATGTACTATGCTGTTTTGATCACTATTGATTTATAGTACAGTCTCAGGTCTGGTAGCATGATTCCTCCTGCTTTGTTTTTATTTCTGAGTAATGTCTTGGCTATTCGAGCTTTTCTCTGATTCCATATGAAACGAAGTATTGTTTTTTCAAGATCTTTAAAATATGACAATGGAGCTTTAATAGGAATTGCATTAAAATTATATATTGCTTTGGGCAGTACAGACATTTTAACAATATTGATTCTTCCCAGCCATGAGCATGGTATGTTTTTCCACTTGGTAACGTCTTCAGCTACTCCTTGTTTTATTGTTTCATAGTTCTCTTTATAGAGATCTCTCACATCCTTTGTTAGGTAAACTCCCAAATATTTCATCTTCTTTGGTACTACTGTGAAAGGAGTAGAGTCTTTGACTGTTTTTTCAGCTTGGCTATTATTGGTGTATATAAAGGCTATAGATTTATGGGTGTTGATTTTGTAGCCTGAGACATT
>CAUYRH010012616.1:0-10756 GCA_963574655.1 Perodicticus potto | reverse complement strand
CAAACACGGACTGAGACTACAGAGTATACACTAGAAATCAGCAAATGCCAGGAATGGAGTAGGAAAACGACCAGAAATGAGGCCTAAACACACAAAACCCTTCACTGGGATCTGTTGACCGCAGCCAGAACCAGGGCTGGATCGCACAATGGAGACAGGTTGGGGCAGCAGGAAAGGAAGTGGGGTGAGGACAGGGAAGGGTCCGCACTGGGGTGCGGGTTTAGTACCAGGTAAATTGCTCTTGGTATTTACATACAAAATCAGTTGTCTCTGTTTCTTAGAAATATACACGAAAAGAAAGGAAGATTTGATCGTTACTTTATGAATCTGTCGCTTTGCAGTATCGACATCATCAGAAATAGGGACAATTCACTCAGATTCAAATTTCAGTAGCAGGAAATAAATATCAAAACATCATCACTGGCCCTCAATACAAAACCTCTACCCTACCCCATACTTCCTCCCTGTCCCATCCCCAAATAACCACTCCCTGGAGGCTGCCGCGTCCTTGCTGCTGTCTCCCATACATACCCCCAAAGCGTCATGCGCCTCTGTCAGGCTGGCACTGCAGGCTTAAACAGCTGGCTGAGAGAAGCAGGAGGGAAACACGCCAAAGACTCTGAGCTGCAAATCTGCCCCCACTTTCCTTATATACCACAAGCTTCTTTAAAGATCTGGTCTTTTAATAGGAACGATAAATAGCTTTTTAGAAAAAAAAAAATCCTTAAAAAAGGAGGGGTAAATTACTCCATCCGGTTGTCTTCTCAAGAGTAGAGCAGGTCACAGATTCACAAAGTCTATCAAACAGAGGAGAGGGTGGGCCGGGAGAAGAGCCCTGGGCGGGGCAGGCAGCCCCCAGGCACGTGCCCAGCAGGGCTGGAGGAGGTGGTGGGGTGGGCAGGACACTATGTGCTCAGAGGTCCGGCTGGCCATCTGTCCTCCACGGAAAAAGCTGCCACACTGGGGTGTTTTGGTTTAAAAATTCCTGGTGGGGACAGGGAATCCTTGAAGGGAATACCTTAAAAAAAAAGTGGAAATGGGGAAGGAGAACGAGAGCTGTTGCCCAAGAGCGTCTACGCAAAAATAAAAATTTTTAAAAAAGGGAGAAAGAGAAAAATAAAGAGTCTCTTAAATGGTTCTGAGGGTTCTAACGATGAACTGAGAGGATGGGACGATGGAGACAGTTTTTATTGCTGGCCTGCCCCAAGCAGCTTAGCTGGCCTCCATCCGGAGTTTCTTCCTGTTTTGAGGCTCTTCAGGCTCCGACTCTGAGCTGGAGTCCGAGCCCCCATCGAAGGCAGAGATGGTGCTGCCCTTGGCGTTGGTGTAGAGGCTGCTGTCTGAGGAGGGGTAGTTGGTCTGCAGTTGGGCACTTGACCTCGCCTTCTCCAGTGCACGGACTAAAAGGCAACCAAGGGAGTGTGTTACCACCTTCTGGAGACTGGGTCCAGACTCAGATATAGGGTCCAGCCTGTTCTTCCTAAGAACTTGCTTGCTGCCCCAAGGCGCAGGGTGGCTCAGAAGTAATCCCTCTGGTGGCTGTTCCACCTACCCACATACTTCACCTCCCTCCCTTCTCAGCTGGATCTAGGAGCCCAGCAGACTTGGCCAGTCACTCTGCAGTCCCACCCAATGCTGAAGAGAAGGCTTGTGAAGTCACCGTCCTGCCACAGAAGCCCAGTGTAGAGACTGGAGCACGAGCTCCCTTCGGGATGCAGCAGTGCAACGACAGAGGAGAAGGTGGCCCAACAGTGTCAGGCTTCACAGGGTGTGAAGGCCACACAAAAGCAGGAAAGGATGACGTAAGATGTATCAGCCAAAGAAAAGTTTTGGCTCAGCTCTCATTTACAAGATCCACTTGGAATGATAGCTAGACACTCGGAAGCAAGTCACCAATACATACAAAATACCTGGGCTTTTGACAGATATCCCCTACATGCAGGCTGCTTGGCCCAGTAACCAACCCACTGATGCCGCCCACTGCCCAGCCCTTGGTTCAGCTCAGCTGGAGCCTGGAAAGTCAACCCATTTGTTTTTATTTTATTTTATTTGAAGTTTTCTAACCCAGGTGGTTACTTGCATTTCCTTTTACTTGCATCTTCCATGAGGGAGGAAGAGAAGTGAATTCCCCAGGAACAAAGAACTTGATCAGCTCTCGCTTTCCCCTGTGGTTGTAGGAAAAGGTGGGTGTGAGCATTTGAGAACAGCATGGGCCTGGCCCATAGGCTGCCCTGATTGGACTACCGTTGACAACGGGGAGGGCTCACTGTCCCTGAACACCAGGAGTCTCTGGTACTTACACTGCACATACCACTCCAAGGACCTCAAAGATCTTTCAGACACCTGATGCCAGGTGTGATCCCTACACCAGCAGAGCACCTATGCCCCAAAAGGGGAGAGATCAGTTCAGAAAAGATATTAAGTCTACAGATGTCTGACTCCCTAGCTCCTCTGTCTCTTCACTGGCAGCCCAGGTCCTTCCTGGGACAGTTCTAACACTCAACTACTCAGGCTCCAAGAAGCAGGGTCAGTGCTGCTCCTGAGTGAACGCTCCATGCCTGGCTCGGACTCTGCAGGCCCAGGTGCGAAAGCCCTGACCTGGCCAGAGCATAGCAGGGCTAGCTGCCCCACAGACTCAGGTGCTCACCTTGCTGCTCCAGAAGAGCATTCTGCCGCTTGAGGTCGTCAATATCTTGCTGGTGTGTGTGGTTTTTCCTTCGCATATACTGGATATATTCTGTGGCTTTGTCTAGGATTTGGGCCCGGGATGCCTGTTGTAATATGAGAAAAAACAAGGAGGACAAAATAAAGACCAAATCCAGGGAGTGAGGGAACCCTGTTTTTCTGCAACAGCAGCATGGGTGGCTGGAAACAGGAGGCCGAGGCAGAAAAGGCTGAGGAAATCAAGAGTAAGGGTGTTTAAGGACTTCTTTGTATTAGACAAAGCACCAACTGCTTTACAGAGCATCCCTTCCAAGTTCAGCCTCAGAGGTAGCTTTACCAGCAACCTGAGGCTCAGAGAAGTACACCGTCAGCTAGACAGTGGCAGAGCCTAGATTTAAACTCAGATCTATCTGACTCCTGAACTATCCCATCCCCTTTGTTTCTTTAGGTTGCTTTAAAGTCTTCAGCTTGGATATATGTGAAAACATTAAAATACTACTTAAATGAAAGCTTAGGCCACTCACTGTGCTAGGGCCTGGCTTGAGGGAGCTGGTTTAAAAAGGCAAGAGCAAGATCTCAGTTGGAGCTGGCATAGGATGGGAGTAGGTACAAAGTTTTTGTTTTTGTTTTCCTTATTGAGACAGAGTCTCATTTTGTCACCCTCAGTAGAGTGCCGTGGCGTCACAGCTCACAGCAACCTCAAACTTTTGGGCTTAAGTGATTCTCTTTCCTTAGCCTCCCACGTAGTTGGGACTACAGGCACCTGCCATGACAGCCGGCTATTTTTTGTTGCAATTCTCATTGTTGTTTTAGCTGGCCTGGGCCAGGTTCAAACCTGCCAGCCTTGGTGTATGTGGCTGGCAGTGTAACCACTGTGCTACAGGTACCAAGCCTATTCTTTTTTGCAGTTTTTTGGCCGGGGCCGGGTTTGAACCCGGCACCTCCAGTATATGGGGCCGGTGCCCTACTCCTTTGAGCCACAGGAGCTGCCCCCTATTTTTTTTTTTGTTTGTTTAGCAACCCCAGGCCAGGTCTGAACCCACCAGCCCTGAAGCATGCAGCCAGCGTCCTAACCACTGAGTTATAGATACCCAGCCAAGGGTACAAAGTTTTTCATCAAGGATCTAGATTTCAAATTCTCGACATTTTGTAAACTATTTCCCACTGAACGATGCTGCTGTGTCACTATTTCAGCCTCCTGACCAAAGAGAAAGCTATTAGTGCTAGATGTCAACACAGGAAGGCCATGAGATTGGGCCATTTCAGGAAGCAGCCACACCTCTACAATGGCTGTGGGTAGCCTGGGCACTCCCCTGTCAGAAGAATAAGATAATAAGTCAGTAGAATGTATGTCAGGTGACTGTGCTCTTGAAAGTCAAACTTGTCTGTGAGATTCCCTCCAGGCTGCAAACATGGTCAGTTACTTACAGCCAGGCAACCAAAGTGATAAATGATAAAAAGCCATAAAAGAAGCCCGAGGCAGGGTAGTTTAGTAGCTAATGTTTCACATTCATGCCACAGAGGCTCGTGAGCAGCAGAAAAGTTTCTCACTCAGGGTAAAGAGTACTTGACAATTCTGTATTATAAGCCTTGTGGGTCCTAAACAACCAGAACACAACACAGGGAAAAGGCAAACAAAACATCCATACTCAGCTGGCAAACAAGATCTACTCATATTAAATCCTAACCATCTCCACTTACAGATCTCGAGTTGGGCTGGGTATCAGAGAGCTTTATAAGGCCTGACTTTATTTGCCAGTTCTTGCAAGTATTAGAATTTCCAGGCTTTCTTCTTACAGCAAGCACCTTTAAAGCAATTTCCTTAAGAGGAAATTCTTCAAAGTCAATCAACCATTTTTATCTGGTACAAATTATATGCATGGTACTAGGCAGACACTGGGGAGAAACAAAATATATTAGTCATGGCTTCTTTGCGCAGAAGCTTACTTGCTATCTGTCTGAGGAGATAAATGTATCTATATACAGACAAATCAAAGGGCAGCAGTGACAAGTGTAATTTGACTAGTACAGATTAGAAAGGCCAGGAAAGATGGCTTCTGGTAAGGGATTACCTACTGTGCCAGGACTGGCCTGGGCACTACACACACATGCACACAAACCCCTACCTGAAAGAGTGAACCCTGCATGAGACCAAGATAGAGGTTATGGGAAAAGGTCACTCTGAGTAGAGAGAACAGCACAGGCTTGGGTTAAGGAAAAGCCAGGTGTTTTTTTTTTGTTTGTTTGTTTTTTGAGACAGAGCTTTAAGCTGTCACCCTGGACAGTGTACCGTGGCATCACAGCTCACAGCAACCTCCAATTCCTGGGCTCAAGCGAGTCTCCTGCCTCCGCCTCCCAAGTAGTTGGGACTACAGGCGCCCGCCACAACGCCCGGCCGTTTTTATTTTTTTGGTTGCAGCCATCGTTGTTTGGTGGGCCCGGGCTGGATTCGAACCCGCCAGCTCAGGTGTACGTGGCTGGCGCCTTAGTCCGCTGAGCCACAGGCGCCGAGCCAGGTGTGTTTCTTTAATTGAGCAAGTCAGCTTATGCAGGAGGAACAAGAGTACCTAGCAATGGATACTTCAGATGCTGTTTCCCATTTCTGCAAATGAGCCTTATTAGGGTCTAATTATTAGGTGATAAAATGGGGAAAAAGGCATATAATAATAAGGGGTCTAATCAAAATACCTTGCTTCTCTGGACACTACAGACAGAATTAAAAATGATCAGTATTGTATGAAAGGCAGTAGAGTGGCAAGAAGAATTTGGGAATTCAGGAGACAGAGGTATGTTCTACACTTTAGTCACTATTAGGTTCTGAGACTGCAGGTTATCTGACTAGAGATTCTCGAAGACCGCACTTGGCTCTCCAAATTCTACCCCTTGCATCACTGGTGTAACTACCATGCACATATACATCCCAGGCTCTTTTTTACATTTGCCTATTTTAAAGCTATTTTTTCAAGTAACAGTTCTCAGAAGGCAACATTAGTTCTTACTTAACTACTCATGTGCATCTGGGACAAGGGGAAAACAAAGAGCATTTCCAAATATACAGTGATAATTGTTAATGAATGATCAGACTGAGAAGTGGCCTTTGTGTTACCGGTGTCTCCTTTAAATATTTACATATGAAACCATGAAATGAGGATCAAGAAGTAAAAAGTGGGACAGTGCCTGTGGCTCAGTGGGGGCAATGGCCCCATATACCAAGGGTCCCGGTCCTGGCCAAACTACAACAAAAAAAATAGCCGGGCGTTGTGGTGGGCGCCTGTAGTCCCAGCTACTCAGGAGGCTGAGGCAAGAGAATTGCCTAAGCCTAAGAGCTGGAGGTTCCTGTGAGCTGTGATGCCATGACACTTTACCAAAGGCGACAAAGTGAGACTAAAAAAAAAGAAAAAAAGGAGTAAAAAGTGAGCAATAAGCACAGCAAAATGAGTTGTAGGAAAAAGATCCTGCAAGTGGCAGCAGTTTCTACTTTAGGGTAGTTTTTGTATGAAGACAAAATTTAGGTGGATGCTCAGAATATAGAGTATCTTGGAAACAAATGTTCCCAAAGAAGGGTGGGTTGGTTTAAACCCAGCATGAGGCCTCCAGAGTGCTAAATAAGGGCTTCCTCCAACCTTTGCTGAAAAGATGCCTTGGGGCACTCGAGGTGTCTCTGACCCATCAAAAGTCCAAGAGAACAGGGTTAACTTTATTTTACCCTTCCCAGAGTACTCAACAAGAATTAAAATCCAACAAGAAAAAATTTCAAGCACAAAATACAGCATTCCTCCAAATCTCCATGTGCATATAGTCCAGGGAAGAAAAAGGAAAGAAGCTAAAAATGCTAGAATCATCTAAAATCCCCTCCCCCATCTTTCTAAACCACGTAAGATCATGTGATCCACCACAGCATTAAGGTGTGGCCAGGCCCTTCCTTGCCTTTATGAGTTTATGTGACCAGCAAACATGAAGCCCTAGGATTTATGGCATAGACTATGGAACAGCCCTGGGCTTTCGGTTTCTGTTTCCTAAAAATACTCCTATCAGCTGAGTCAAATGACAACCTCACGTGAAGTGACTGACCAGCTAGATACTTGGTAATTCAACATGTCCACAGATCAAGTGTTGCCTCTGGGTGTTCAGTAAGAACCTGGATATTTTTTCTCTGCTGCTATTTACAATCTGAAGGTGCTAATTCTGATTCTGCCTTTCTGAGCAAAAATGGCTCTCTTTGCTTTGGATACCATCCTAAGATAGGATGGACTGTGGCTGATGGGATCCAAGAGGTAGCTGGGTCTCCTATGTGAGTACTGCTGTATGAGTGAATGCAAAGTGACTTCTCAGATCTCTGGTTCACCTCTGGGAACCACAAAAAAGGATGTGTGGCAGCCTTGCCAGGATCTATTCCACAGCAATAGAGATTATGACAATTACAATGATAATAATGGCAGCAGCTAACACTTAATTGAGTACTTAATAAGTGCCAGGTATCTTCACACAACCTTCTGATGTTATTTTTCCTACTTTATAAATGAGAAAACTAAAGCAGAGTGGTAACTTACTCAATGCTATGTAACTAGTAGGAAGTAGAGTCATGAAATGAACCCAAGACTCCAATGACACTTTTTTTTTTTTTTTTTTGAGACAGACTCTCACTATGTCGCCCTGGGTAGAGTGCCATGGCATCACAGCTCACAGCAACCTCCAACTCTTGGGCTTAAGTGATTCTCTTGCCTCAGCCTCTCAAGTAGCTGGGACTAGAGGCGCCCGCCACAATGCCCGGCTATTTTTCAGTTGTAGTTGTCATTGTTGTTTGGCAGTCTGGAGCTGGGTTCGAACCTGCCAGCTCCTGTGCATGTGGCTGGTGCCCTAGCTGCTGAGCTACAGGCACTGAGCCACCACAACACCCTTTCTGGGGAACACAGGTTACAGAATTAAAACAATTAATAGAACTGCAGGGAGGAAAGGACTATGAAAGAATCACCTGATTTGCCTACAAGGATGTCAATAGAAGACCCTAGTGAAGGTGATTTCCTTGGAGAAGTTTACCAAAGGGGTAAATTGTCTCCCCACAGGTAACAGGTGCAAGAGTGAGCTGAAGACTGTTTTTGTCTTTTAAAGACAGGTTTCTTACAGAAACAGATTGAGAGAAAAAGCCTGAAGATGCAAGCTAGCTTGAGAGAACTGACTGAACCTGCCCCGGGCTAAGTCAGCTTCCCACAGTGCTGCCAGCCTCATTACTTCTTGGCAGTTCAGAAGAAGGGTAAAAGCAAAATGGACAATGGAGAAGACCCAGGGTATGGGAAAGGCCCCAGGCAGGAGCCGCTTCTACTGTAGCTGCTGGGCTTGTTAGGATCCTTCTGGTCACAGCAAGGAGACAGAGGGGAAGGTCCTCCAAAGGCACCCACTTTCATAGACCTCTGCTCTAGAACAGAAGCCACCCACATATCACAGCAAGAGTTGACGACATATCTCATAAAAAATCTCAAACCCAAGGAGTTTGATTCTAATTAGAACCTTTTAAGGTCCCAAATGACTCCTGAAGTGGTTTACAATGATGAAGTTCAAGGTTAATAAATCTCATTTAAGGCAGTGGCTTTCAAAAATTTTCATATATAAGGCAAGAGTTACAAACATTTCTGGAATTGTAAATCTTATTACAGTAACTTGGATTTGTCTATAAATTCAAATTGTATCACCAGGCATGGTAGCATGTGCCTGTAATCCCAACTGCTAGGGAGGTTGAAGTGGAAGGGTGGCCTGAGCCTAGGAGTTAAACACTAGCCTGAGCAACATAATGACACCCAGTCTCAAAAAAAAAAAGAAAAAAGAAATCCAAGTTATTTTAGAAAGTTAGTGGGGAGAAACGAGGAAAAGAACAGTAATACTAGATGGTCAACAGTAGGAACATCATTGCTCTTCCCTAAGCTCCCAATGCTGACTTGAGAAGCATTAGCTATACTCATTACTTTTTCTCTTCACTGCCAAAAACAGATCCTACTGGGCTATTATAGCTGCAGTGTTTCCCGAAGAACCAAAATACCGTATCTGGAGGACAAAGAGAGCTACTACCTGCTTCACCAATTGGTATCTATTTTATTTTGTACTAGTTATTCTAGAGCAGTGGGTCTCAACCTTCCTAATGCTGTGATGTATTTTCATAGTTAAAAAGGGGTCAAGACCCACAAGTTGAGAACTGCTGTTCTAGAGAATACAACCTGCCCAAGTTTTTACACACATGAAAGGTGAAGGGAGGCTACAGCAAAGCCAAAACACTCTTCTGCTTGAATAAGCTGTCTTCTGAAAACAAAATTAAGAATTTGCAGGCTCAGCACCTGTGGCTCAACGGGGTAAGGCGCCAGCCTTAGCTGGCAGGTTCAAATCCAGCCCGGGCCCGCCAAACAACAATGACGGCTACAACCAAAAAAGAAAAAAAATGGCCGGGCGTTGTGGCAGGCGCCTGTGGTCCCAGCTACTTGGGGAGGTGGAGGCAAGAAACTCGCCTGAGCCCAAGAATTGGAGGTTGCTGTGAGCTGTGATGCCACAGCACTCTATCCAGGGTGACAGCTTGAGACTCTGTCTCAAAAAAAAAAAAAAAAAGAATTTGCACACTAAATTTGGGTCTACATTAGATTAGTTCACACAAAAGTGGAACTCCACCAATGCCAAGAGAGGTTGGAAGGCTGTGTGGTCAGAGCCAGCACAGCCCTGGGGCCCCTTGAGCTTCCTGCCCTCTACTCCCAACAGACCCAGTATGTTGATCACTAGAAAAAGGCAGAGCTATCATGTCCGGCAAAGGGTTTAGTTAAAACCAGGAGTCAGACATATACTTAAGGGTCAACCCAAACCATTTTCCAAACCTTGAACATTCTTTTTTTCTCATGCCCTTTAAGTAGCTTGAAATGAAGGTGTGGCACTTCCCCATCAAACTATGGTCATGAAGGAGAGAAACACACAGTTCCCCAAAGAGGAAACAGACCTAGTAAACAAACATGTGGAAAGGCATTTACTCTCACACATACTAAATAAAACACAAAATTACTAACTTTTGTCTACTATATTAGTCACCTCCTGCCGGGTGTGGTGGCTCACGCCTATAATCCCACCACTGTGGGAGGCTGTGGAGGGAAGACCGCTTTAGCTCAGGAGTTCAAGGCTTGTCTGAGCAAGAGTGAGACCCCTGACTCATGAAAAAAACTGAAAAACTCAGCTGGGTGCAGGAGTGCCTACAATCCCAGGAGCTTTGGAGGCGGAGGAAGTGAGCTATGACGCCATTGCACTCTGCTCAGGGCATAAGGTAGAACTCTCGTCTTGACAAAAAAAAAGGAAAAAAAAGGAAATAAAGAAAAGAAATTAGCCACCTCCCTCAAAAACAAAATTTCCAATGATGACGAAATTGGTATTCTCAAACACTACCAAATGACTGATCTTTAGAATCTGTTTGTGAAATATGACATAAAACAATCCTCCTGGAAAGCATTTTGGCAACACACAGCAAAAAATAGGATGCAGGCTCAGCGCCTGTGGCTCAACGGGCTAAGGCGCCAGCCACGTACACCTGAGATGGCAGGTTCAAATCCAGCCCAGGCCCGCCAAACAATGACGGCTGCAACCAAAAAATGGTCGGGCATTGTGGCGGGCGCCTGTAGTCCCAGCTACTTGGGAGGCGAAGTCAGGAGACTCGCCTGAGCCCAGGAACTGGAGGCTCTGTCTCAAAAAAAAAATAAATAAATAAAAAGGGAGGCAAGGTAAGGACAGTGTATCTTTGAATTGCACTATCCAATCTGATAGTCCCTTGTCACGTGTGGCTAATAAACACCCGAATGTGACTACTCTGAATTGAGATGTGCTATAGTGTAAAACAAACATTAGACAATGCAAGAATAACGTAAAATATTTCAGTAATTTTTAATATACTGATTACATTTTGAAATCATACTCAACTGTATTGAAATACTTGGTGTTTTTTTTTTTGAGACAGAGCCTCAAGCTGTCACCCTGGGTAGAGTGCTGTGGCATCACAGCTCACAGCAACCTCTAATTCCTGGGCTCAAGCGAGTCTCTTGCCTCCGCCTCCCAAGTAGCTGGGACTACAGGCACCCGC